>RXPK01000261.1:2643678-2924250 GCA_004143645.1 Protaetia brevitarsis | reverse complement strand
CTTATTTATGCTTCAAAACAATAGAAAAATACTTTTATTTCCCTCTAATTTTGCTTTTGTGACTAGGACAACGAAAATTTGAAATATACCCACACATGTATATCGTATGTCCACTTAAGTATGAGACAAATGGGAAACAAGTTTATTGTTGAATTTATAAAAAAAAATTATGTAAAATAAAAGTTGGTGCTTCTTTAAAAACATATTTTATATTCAAACTTAGTTAAAATGCGTGGTTTTGCTATAAATTAAGAAAAAAATAATTGTCTTGAGAATAAAACACGCTTATTTTTAAAGATACCAAAAAGCTCCATTAGCGAAAAGTACTTCAACTCCCTAAATGTGCCAAAATACAATTTTTCAAAGTAGAAATCAAAGAAATAGAATTCTACAAAATTACACAATATGAGCCAAACATTGAAAAAATACTTTTTTAATTTTTTTTTGTAAAAATGTTTTTTTCGATTTTTACTTGAAAGTTAGTATTTTGGCATATTTAGGAATTTGAAGTACTTTTTTTTCTAATAATTCTAAAAATATATTTCTAAAGAAATATATTTTTATTTTATATAGTTTTTTTTTTATAGATTCAATAAATTTTTTTTGCCCCCATTAGTCTCATATTTAAGTGGACACAGTGTATATTTCCAATATTTTCTCCTTACGGGTGAGCTTTTTAGGAAAGTCATCGTAGTCGAGAATCTTCTTAATTTGAGGTCCTACGAAGACACTGGCTTTGACCTTCGCCTCAGATAGCTTAGGAAATAAATTTTCAAGGTGTTTCATGGCTGCTGACTCCGTACCTAGAGCTTTCGCAAATTGTTTTATAAGCCCCAACTTTTGTGCAGTGGTGGCATCAGCACCTTTAGAGGGTCTACCAGTGGCTCCCATTTGATATTGTTTTCCTCTATAGAAAACTCTGTCCTCTGTGGCCAGTCGCGCTTGTTGTAGTGTGCATTGATGTCCCTGCTGTCCCAGAGACAAAGATAACATGGGAATTTGGTGAAACCACCTTGCAGATCCATGAGGAATGACACCATTTTGAAGTCGCCGATGATCTCCCACCCATACTTGTCATACCTCAAAACTTTCAGCAAGATCTTGATGTTAAAGTAATCCTCTTTGGGGTGCACTGAATGACCCAGGAGAAGAGATGGAAAGTTATTACCATTATGCAGCAGTACTGCTTTGAGGCTTCTTATAGAGCTGTCAATGAAGAGACGCCACTGATTTGGATTATAGGCGATTCCAATTGCCTCAAATAGCCCAGTCCCATCGTGGCAAAAGCAGAGCCCATTTAGATAGGTGAGAAAGCTAGAAAAAGTTTGGTGACGCTTTCTCTGATCTACGACTCGCACAGTTTCATCCAGCAAGTTCTACTGTTTCAGCCTAGAGGTCAAAGATCTCTAACTAAGTCGTTGATGTTTTTTTGGTTGGAGTAGTATGGGCCTCTCTCATCATCTCTATATATGAAATCGTCATCTGATTCTACAATATTTTCTTCACACTTCGACTCGCTGTTGCTGATTGAAGACGCCTGATCTATCTTAGGAGGAGTAGGTAATGGAAGCTGAGGGCTGTGTAATACTGGGGCCATGGATGAAGGAAGATCCGGATACATGACAGCAGGTGCATTGCAAAAGTAGCAGTTGCTTGAGTGGTCAGTGGATTCCCGCCAAATGCTTGGAATTACAAATCTCAAGGATCTGTTTTCTCCCCTATACCATCCTCTTGTCTTAATAAACTGACCACACACATAGCAAAACGTGTCTGCTTCATGTTTGCAACCTCTTGGAAGCCATCATCTAATTAGAAAATAGGTATAGTGAAATGAGAAGTACATATACACACCGTTTTGAGCGCTGAAATCGTGGGACGAGTCTATTATATCAGCTTTAGGAGTGTACACGTTTGGATGGAGGGACGTTGGAACATTGGATCTGTCAAAATTTAAAATAACGCCTGAACAATATAGCAATAAATTATCAAAGCAGGTTGAGTGGTTGAGACATCTTCGTTGTGATATTTTCGTTTTGTTTTCCAAAAAAAAAAAAACAAATCTAAAACCGAAAATGCAGATACTTGTCACTTTGACAAACATATTTATTGTCATTCCTATCGTAAATGAATTCACTCCCGTCACTGATGCCTTTAGTTCCCGTATTCTACGTCGAACGACATAATATGTACTTCTCATTTTGGGTTTGCTTGTAAATTTTAAAATATCATTGTCTTGGTCACAAAAGCAAAGTTTGTGGGAAATAATCGACTGTTTTTATACTTTTCTGACATAAGAAAATAGGAAATGACAGTTACAACCCAAAGACAAAAAAAAATGAATAGAAATTGTTACATAGTGTTATCAGAGGATGGCATCGCATGTTATAGGTTTTGATTCACGCCCTGCTTGATTCATTCATCATCAAAATAATAGTAATGGCAGGCCCACCTTGATGGTTTATATGAAAACTTAATAGTACAGAACCGTATAACCAAATAACTCAAATAACCAATAAAAAGTGAAACACAACCTTAAAAAGTCTTTTCACGAAACAAACAGATAAATTAGACTTTTTCAGTAAAATTAATTTCAGCACTTGTCAATATGACATTTATTCAAATTGACATTGAATACGTGCAAATCGTGATTCATAAATGAAATCGGCATTTAAATATTAAAAAAATATACAGGGTGTTCGATTAGATAAAGGTGTTCGATTAGATAGAAACGACTTTTGTGTTGGAAGCCTTTCGACTTTGCTACTAAATTTTAAACACTCAGTATAACATGTGATAGACTTGCAAATGTATTTGGTGAACCCTTCTGGCTTTACTTGCTGTTTGTCAAGTATCGACCCAGGTAGCAGAATGACGTAAATGACGTTTAATGGACATAGATATGTAGGAAACGTCATCAAGGATGGGGAAGCCGCGCGTAAATACCTTACCGGCAGACGGGAATAAGACGCTTAAAAGTAAAGACGTATTTGTACGAAAATAATATTAAAGTTGTAAAGTTGTTGATATTTAAAACCTAAATCTATATTGAATACATAATCTTAGTTTGTGTGAATAATATTTGAAACCCTAGGCTTAAAATAAAACATTTTAAAACATAACAAAGCCTACGTTAATTTAACAAACAACGAAATCCTACAGATATTACGTCTATTACCTCAGTAAACCAAATTCAAATTTCCCTCAATTATTTTTAGTAACTTCAACATTCCAGCATGTAATTTCCTACGATTTTGTATTAGATTAATAGTTATTTGAATACCTTTAAGTTGAAGTTACTAAAAATAATTGCGGGAAATTTGAATTTGGTTTACTGGGACGTCATATTGACATCTATTAAACGTAACTCTGCTACATGGGGAAGTGTTGCGTTTAAAGAGGAGTGTAGGAAAGGCTATTAAACATCTCCCTGCAAAACACAACTTTCTTGAAATCACAGTAACTAAAAAACAGTTGAAGATAGGTATAAGGTAACCTATTACAGAGTGTATCGTAGAATCGATTGTGAATCCAGAAATGCAATAATATACAGAGTGTTTTATTTAAATTAAAAAAGTCGATGGCAATTTTCAGCTCTTCCGGAAGTTGTATAGCATCGAAAATATTTTAGAACAAAAGAAAGCCGTGGTTTATTCTTAAGGTAAAAAGTTTGAAATTTATAAATAGTAAGGAATTCTGCAAGAAACTTTTCATAACGAGTTGCGTGACATAGCCTGTATATTTATGTACGATTTAAGAGGCAAGATCTCTGAGGATTAGATATATAAACAATCGTAAAAATTTAAACAAACTTAGCGTTACAAAATGACAATTTGGAGTCTGCGCACAAATGTTGCGATCGCCTGTTGTCACTTCTGTTTATTAATGTTCTTCGTTGTGTTTGGCTCGCGTTCCGAATTGCCGTTGTCTTGTGTTTTTTTAAGGTACTTTAATAATTTGCTATCTTTTATCCTTGACATTTTACATAAAATTATTTTTTTTTAAATCGCTCCTACCTTCACCTATATCATTGTGTTATATGTTTGGCTGTTCACATTTTGTAGTTTTGTACTCCTGACGATGTAATAAATTCATTATCAATATTCCTTGGCTGCTATCTCTGAAAGTATTTTTAGACTCAACTTTGTACACGCACCGTGTACTTCCACACTTATTCAAAGTTAAATAATATGTTTATATACATTAAAAATAGAATTTTTATTCTTTACTGGTAACTGGTAAATATATCTATTGTATGTGCTTATATATTGGTCGCCAATCGTTGGATGTCGGGCTCATAACTTGGTTTGTTAGCTGAGAAGTGCACTTTATTGTTGAATAGAATGATTCGCAGCAATACGTTGTTCTAAATACGGAAATTAATTCAGATGCTACATTCTTCAAAAAAAGTATATTTTGATTCAGTAAGAAATTTACAAAATTTATTTAGAGATTGTTATGATTTATGGCGCATTTTTAATTCACAGTCTAGAAAAAAATCATTATAAGAAAAACAGACTCTGCAGGCTAACGTGACAGACTAAGGGTGGGTTTATCAATGTAAGGACAAAAGTGCAAGATAAGCAACTGACAGATATCGTAAACTGACGGATAAAGTTTTATACCTGTTTATCATTATTATTTTTAACTCTAAGTTTAGTGTCTACAAGATTATTAATAGCTGGTAACACTCACGGGTATATAATAATGCGCTACGATTGGTTAGCAGAAAATAGATTGACGTCTTGTGGCCTCGTTTGATATTTTACACATATGATATAAAGATAGGCTTGTTTACAAACAGTTTGTTTACGAATTGCCTGCGATATCGCGCTTATTTTCCATGGAATATATATTCTGGATAATTTATTAAGTGGTGATGAAGACTGAAATATTGCACACTTATTAAGACACGAACGACGGCTCTACACAGTGAGACCGAGAATTGATCATTCCCTAACAGCCAGAAATATTACATAGATATTTTTAAAAATATATTTTATAAATATTTTTCGTGAGAGGTTTTTGAATATATTTTCATATTTTTTCCTAAAATAGATAAAATATTCAATTAAAATATTTATTCCATATTTAAAATTAATGTAAGCGCTATATTTTTTCTAAAATATTTGTAAAATTTATACGAAAATTGAGATTTTTTTATGCAATCTATTTAATTTGTCAAAATGAAATAAATTTGTTCTTGGTTATTTAGAAAGTATAACGTCGATAACAAAAAGTTGAAACATACATAGAGTTGTCTAAAAGGCAAGAACTTTTTTTTCACACTCACCATACAAGTTAATAATCAATAATTCTGGCATCTTTTAAGGCATACTGAAGGTTTATTAAATTAATCATATTTTTAATTGAAGTGTTCTAATAAAAAACAAACGTATTTATTAGCATTTTATTTGAATAAGCCAATAAAAATGAAAAATACTCATTTTTAAGTCTAGCCTTGGCTGGTGGCAGGTACAACTCTATGGCTTTTTTCATATCTTCGGTAGTGGCGCTCTCATGGCGTTTCCTTGTGGCCTCTAAAACAATGCCAATTGTATTAGATCATACCATGAATAAAACATCGTACAACATTATCAACACCTACTAATACATTTGGAGCATTTACAATAATTGGAGTGGTAGCTACATTCTAATACTTACTTATTTTTACTTTATTTCATAATATTTGAAAACATTCTACGTACAAACAATAAAACAACACAACGTATTCTAACCTCTATTTGAGGTTATGACGCTTACCTACCGAGATGAATCTCTTAAGCAAATCAACTAGCAATTTATCTGGTAGGTGCAGTACATATATGATGCATAAAATTCCAACAATTATATTATTAAACGATTTCTGTACATAGCGATATTGAGCATTCCAATTTATCTTATAAATGCCATGACATGTTCAAAGTTTTGCTTACCTCGTAGTCACCACAAAAACTAAAACACACCCCGCAACAATTAATTACACAGTTAACCCTAATCTGCCCCAATCGTATACTATTATACACTGTTGAAAATTTTAACACTTTTTTGACTAATGTAATAGTCAGGAGAGGTCCACACTCTTTTCGTGTTATTTTGTCGAGAACTATAGAAGTTTAAATTTGACGAACAAAGATAGTCAAGTATTGTCTATTGCTAAGGGGTTATTTTGTCCAACTGACACGTGGAATTATAAAATACTTCTAGTCACATTTTATTTGATCTAGACTAGACAAATTTACTAGCTGTTTAACTAAATGAATGCGATCTATTGGGTGTTTTAACACCATTTTCTAAACACAACGTCTTTTAATATACAACTCCTATTTCTTAGTGCTATAATATTCTCTCTTTAAGACGTTTTCTCAATTATAAATATGCAAAACCACTCATTCACAAGTTTTGGTTTCAACTAAACGTACCAATTTTAAAATGATTTTTTGAGAACCATTATAAAATTAAGTGAATGTTTATGCTATTTGATTCAAGTCTAAACTAATTGCGTAAATAGATGTTCCCAATACATCTTTAAGATGTTGAATTTTTTTATGCCCACTGGAATTAACGTTTAATAACACGAGGTTACACTTCGCAAGTCAGTCACATTTGGTGGTTTGTTTGGATATGTTAATACGGAGAATCAAACACGAAAACAGATACACGTGCAATGCAGGTGGTGCGTATAATGCAATACTGTATTGGAATAGGTGGGGTTTCTATATTTCTATCCGAGGAAAAAAATCTGATTGGTTGACGCTTCTGAATGTCTAGAAAAATAGTCAATCCTCATATCTGAACAAAGAATTCACACGAAATTCTAGTCATTTCTGTTCTATTAAATACGCGTAGTCAATTCGTCTGGCAAAGTTTGGAAAAATCAACACTAAAATATTTGACTAGTGCAAAATTAACGCCAACACCGTAATATTTTCAACAGTGTAAACTATAACATGTAACGGACAAACGAATGAAAACGTTGATGATACGCACCGTCCGCATATGCATTCTATGTACCTAATCCATAGACGCATAACACATACTAAATCATATATAACCGCACCGTAATGAATAGAGGTGTTGTGTTGACGTTCGCAACTTACAAATATTACAAATAATATAATACAAAACGCAGATATATTAATAGGAAAAGTTACAGCGCTCAACTTAGATAATAATTAAATCATATTAATATATATTATCTAATTTAATCTTTAAACTATCATTTTAAATAGGTACATACCTACTTAATATGTATGCATATTTTACCCATTTTATATTATTCGTCCTACGCACTAAATGTACAAAAGCAAAAATTCAATCTTTTTTTTTTATGAAATAAATATTTACAGAAATACAAAGCAAAATATTCTTGCAGAGTTATGAAAAATAATTGAGAAAACATTTGCAATAAAATATTATTAATGCTACATAACATATTATATATTTTTAATGTTTTCCTAATATATTTTCTATAATATATTTTATGCATATTATATTAATATAACTAATATTCGAGAAAGATTTAATATTTTTTAAATATTTATAAAATATGAAATAAATATAGTTGGTCACTGGGGTAGCATCCAAAATAAGACTACAATTGTAAATAATATTAACAGTAATAGCTATATTATGTAACAGCTGTGTTACATAATATAGCTATGTATTTCTTTCTGTAAATAAACAACAGTTTTCAATGCCTTCTTTAATTTATTTATTTAATATTGTTAAAATTAACAAGTAGAAGAAGTGACGAGTACAACGTAACTTTAAACTAATAAATTTAACGCCAAATTCCTCCAAAAAAAGGTGGGGTTAAAGATCAAATACCCATAATTCAATTTCTTAATTTATTACCAAATTTTCGCTGAATTTTCTCAGCTTCTTCAGGGCAATAAAAATGAAATTACATTAAATTTAGTGCATCAGTACTGGTAGAGAGATAATAACAGACTGAAGTCTGTTATTATCTGTTATTATCTATTCGAAACAAAGGGGTTTTTCAAAATTATCATAGGACAAAATATTCTTAGAATAAGCCAAGGAATAACCCCTTAAATGTTTGCCGCATGTTTACCTAACACCCTGTAGAGCATTATTGAAGAACTTGAAGAGCCGTAGCTTGGGTAGATACACCATATTGTAGTGTGGTGCAATTATTTTTAACGGTTTGCCACAGAATTAAAACTATTTAGCTTTAAAAATGTATTTAACCAGCTCCTCCACCAAAATTTTTACCTGTAAAATTATGAAGAATCAACCGATTTTTCTATCGCGTCTTCGTCCTGTTTCAAGCGTCGTGCTTCTACCCCCTCATCCCTTAACGTTTCCGAGGATCTTTCGCACCCCCTACGACCGACGGCCAGATAGCGCGCGCAATCACTCCTGTGTGCTCTGGCGATCGTACAACGCGTGACAGTCTGTGCGTGGTGGTGTGCAGAGCAGGTCACCCTCATCCGTTCGTCTGTAACATAAGGGGGAAAAAAAGAGGAAAATTCACTGTGCACTTCCGGTCTCACTTTCCTAGGGGTATCATGGGAACGAACGCGCAAATTAAATAGCTCTGAAGGGTGTCGAGAAAAAGGGTTGGCCAGAGGTACGCTTCAGCGTTCTAGAAATCAAAGTGAGGAACAATGTCCGGTTAACATGGGACAATACTAAAACTATGATCAGTGCCCTGAAACCATGGTGTTGCTATTGGACACTCTTAATTCTTTCAACAGGTGAGTGAGACTTTTTTTTTTCTTTTCACGGGAATTATAATAGAGGAATGCCGCGATAGTTCTCGCTGATGAATCGATTGGACTTGAGACGAGACTAGCCTCACATTTCCGCGCGCGTCTGTGGCTATATTATGCACCCGAGTTCATATTAGCGACTCTATATCCTTCTATATAAGGTTCATCTTGGACGCGACATGCATCCTTTCTACGCTGTGACAGGAGTGAACAGTAAATGTTCCGATTGGTCAATTGACGTATAACCCATGCCATTCATTGAATTTATAGAATTATCCCAGTTTGTACGTACATAATTATAAATCATCAAGAAGAAAAAGATATATATTTTAATTAGACAAGAACATATAATTGCCGATTTATAATACACTGACAAGGGAAGGCATCCAAGTTAATCTCTTCGATTTTGATGAAACTTGGTAGGAATGTAGAACACCGAAAAATATTTGACAAATATTTTTTTAGTGACCTGTATTTGGTTTTAGGGGGTGTAATAGGGCCTGAAAGTTTCCCCCAAACACACATTTTTCGTAATATTTCAGAAACGAGAAGAGACATCGAGATCGCATACAGATAAAATGATTTCTTACATTTTAGATTGAAAAAAGAACAACGGGCTGGTTAGGGGGTTAAAAAATACTTTTTTTTTCTGACCCCTGGCTTTGTACATATTAATATTATTAATATATTAATTAACTAAATATTGAGTTAAATATGGGCCAACAAATATTTTATTGTTGTAAGTTCTAGATTGGTGGATTTTTGAATAACCAAAAAGGAATATGTTCTATCGAATCCTCAAAATTTTATTATTATGATTGCAACCGGTTTCGACTAATTGCCATCATCAGGCGTAATAGGTCATTAGAGTTATAAAGCTACATCACTTAAGTTAAAAGTTATTGTTGTATTATATACTTTTACAAGCAGATTTCAACATTTTTTTTCTAGAAGTAGGATTCAAACATTTTTAACGTGTAACAATTTTATGATTGTTTGTGTGGTGTCTTGTTTTAATTTTATTTCAATTTGTTATTAAAACCATGATAAATTTTAACTTAAATGACGTAGCTTTAGAACTCTAATGACGTATTAGGCCTGATGATGGCAATTAGTCGAAACCGGTTGCAATCACAATAAAATTTTGAGGATTGGATAGAACATATTCCTTTTTGGTTATTCTAATACCTAACTTCAAACAAATATTTGGTTGATTCGAACAAATTATTTGTTCATTTAATCCTTTATTTATTTGAAATAACGAAATAACTAAATTTTCATGATAAAATTTGTTTGAAATTATTTTGTTATCGTGAACAAATTGGTTTTTCGGTGCATAGAAGACAATTTCCCTTCATATTTTTGGAATCGAATTTAATGTCGCATTGTATTTCAATTAAAAATCATTTGTAATATTAAAATATAGAAAAGTAAAGTGATACGTACAAATAGTTATGCCAAAAAAAAGTTCGTGCGTTGTTGACCATCTCGTAAATATAAATTACATTTTATCACGTCTTGGCAAATCAATGTGTTTATGGTTGCCAATGTATGCAACGGATTATTAATAAAACTTTAAAGATAGAATTATCACTGCCTCTATATAGGAGTGTGGTCAACTCGATAAAGCGTATTATTATAAAGTATCTGGTACCATCATCTGTTTTACAGTTATAGTTAGTTATCCAACACATACTGTTAAAGATAATCACGATGTATCCAGAATGGTCTTTTTTGTGTTAAATATATTGAACATCAGGACAATATTAACAATTTTAATAAATATAATACCTGGATACACCTACATCTTCAGAAAATGATGCTGAAGAAGCACTTGTGCTTATGTACAAAAATTAAGTATAATTTTGACAACTTTGCCAATTTACATTTGTTTCTTAATAATTTTACCTTGTCTATCGAACGGTCTTATACATTAAAATTTAATGTAAGTTTTATGCAAAGGAAATACTAAAACTCTCACTTTTGAATATATTATCTACGAATTAATTAACTTTGTTATCAGTTTCGGAAACACAAAATGATAAAAAACATGAATATGTTTATGAATATTTTGAGAATTTTAGTAGACGCTGTACAGTATGTTAAAAATTAAATACGAATGCAGGGGTC
The DNA here is from genome assembly GCA_004143645.1 of Protaetia brevitarsis. Classification (NCBI taxonomy): domain Eukaryota; kingdom Metazoa; phylum Arthropoda; class Insecta; order Coleoptera; family Scarabaeidae; genus Protaetia; species Protaetia brevitarsis. The sequence continues at coordinate 2,913,385 of RXPK01000261.1, read as the reverse complement.
GCTTTAGGTAGACAACCAATCTAACTAAGTCATATAGTTGTGATTTATTTATTTATTGATATGTCCAGCAGTGTTCAAAAACACTACTTAAAGGACACTTATGAATAACAGATACAAGTACAGTGTAATAAAGAATATACAATAATAATGAAATAATGCACATTTATAAAAGAATGAGAGTAAAGAAAAAAAAATGTGATCCGTAATTCTTTTAAATCCTAATATTTCAATTTTTATTTCATTATGTACTTAAGGCCTTTCTTGCCGGATATCCTTAAACCATATTTATAAATATATTAATATATGTATTTTATTATCAAAATTAAAACGTAAGAAGTTATTAGTATTCGAATAACTTTTGCTGTGTTTGAAACCGCTTCGGGACGAGTTTTAAAAATGTATGTATTTGTAGTGGGAGTAACAGCTGTCAAAACTTGACGTATTGTGAAACAAAGCGACATTAGTATCTATATTATTGTATTTGCAGTTTATTGCGCGGAAATACAATAAAAAATACGAATAACTTTGCATAGATGCAATTACACAAAGTATGCTCGCAACCAGAACGTTATTCTGCTGTTTTTATCCAGACGCGTCATAGGAGCTGTCAACTGTCAAAGTTGCTGTTAGGAGGTTGCATTAGCAATATTTGACAACTGGTAGCTTCTATGACGCGTCTGGGCAAGAAAAGCAGAATAACGATCTCGTTGCGAGCATACCTTGTATAGTTGTACCATGACTGCATTCAAATAACAATAATTATTCAGAAGAAGTAAATGCCGTTCACGTATGTCAAAGATATAACAGAGAAAGATGTTCTGTAACAAGATCAGTCTGCTTCAATGGCAGCGTCGTATTTTTGGGAGTGGATATACTTTTATAAGCAGCATTAAATAATTACAAATATTTTATATCCTGAGAATCAATAATTATAGTCCAACAATTTGTGTATTATTTATTTAGAGATTGGAAGATAAATGTGAAATCAGGTGGTCAGTTTTGGGAATATTTAAAATTTAAGTGTGTCGCACACAAATTAAGAAACACACTTTAGATAATACGTGCTAAAGATTTTAAAAATTATTTTAGGAAAAGTACCCTTGATACAAGCAAAAGTTATTTTGGACGGTCAAATATATCTAATAAATGTAAAATAGAAATATATTAGCTATAATTTAAGTATAAAAAAAGCTTTGTAAATTAATATTATAAACGCAAACAGCCAATATTACGAAAAAAAAAAACAACAAAAATGAGAAAGAACATTTAATATTTGGTCCATTGATGATTTTTAATATATAAAACATTTGTAATTATTATTCACTACTATCCTCATTTGGACGAAACAGCTCGCTTTAATTCCTTATTTCGTTATTAATTTACTCACACAGAGTCAGAAATGGATTACAATTGTAAATAAACATAGAAAAAATCTTTGCTATTTTTGTTCAAATCTGCAGGATTAATATTTTTTTTTGTTTTATGACGTGAAGGTGCCAAACATATGATAAAGGCAAATCATTTTTTCATGTATATTATCTTAAATGTATCTACATTTTTTTTAATGTATTTTTTCACTCTGGCTGTGCTGTAATATTGAAGTTAAATTTTAATTTCCATTTAATATTTTATAAATTTTTATAATTGCTTAAATCAAATAAAAGAAAAATATCTTACCTTAAATTACATTCTAAATTATGTCATAGTTTCTTAAAAATTATTTTCACATATTAAACTAGAATTATAATTTTAACAAGTTTGTTATTTTATGAACTTTTTCATTGAATTTCTCCGTTATGTTTGACTAAGGGCCGATTTTTTCAGTCAAGGATAACTATACGATAACTTTAACTTACAGATAAGTGATAATACTTATTTTCTTCACCCATTGATAAATGTTATCCTTCGGATATATGGCGCAAAAGTTATCTGTTACTCGACCCTACCGATAAATTATTATCCTCAAGTTAATAGGTATGTATTGCATTAACATAACCTCATTACTTTTATTTATAATGGTGGAAAGGTACGCGAGAAAGCGAAAGCTTATAAGCTATAAAAAACGAATAAAAAAGTGTGTAAAATGGATTTATTAATGGACCTATATTAATTTACATGCAACATCTATCAATGTTTCTTTCTCTAATTCGGTAAAGTTAGGACAACGTTTGTCTCTGTCTTTTCTTGTATTCTAAGACAATGTAGAATTAATGGGAACAAATGAAAATGTAACTTATAGATTTTATGCATTATAAATATGTGCATACTTTATAGTAGTCATGTGTGGTATATACATTCTATATATTGTAAAAATAAAAACATAGGCTACTTACGTCCATTTCATATCCAGTAAATCATAAAAAAAATATTACTTATCCTAAACTAATTTGCGCTAACCGTACCTTAACTATTTCGTTTTGCAGTTATGTTCTGTCAAATGATTCGTACACACTTGTGTAGTAACCCTGTATTATTTTCCTAGCTGAGATTAACAACTGGTATTTTTACAGCGTTGTCAAATGTCATCTTGTCGATTTCTATCCAACAGATAAAATTGGTTGCAGTTATTTGAAGAAAACTATTTTTTTTTCATATCTTATAGATAACGCTATCCAACAGATACCAATGGGGACTTTTATCCTTGGCTGAAGAAATCGGCCTTATGGTGGTTTAATATAAGGCGATGTGAAATATGTTCAGTTTTGTTGTTGACACAATATATGCTTTCTACAAGAGATAAGCTGACATATGTCAATTTTATATGCCAAAGGTCAACGTCAAAATGATATTATAATCGCGGTTCATTATGAATTACCTAAATACGTTAATGTCGACATTTGACAGTTGACAGCGACTATGTAAATGTCAGCTGTTATGGCCATAGATTTAGCTAAGATTTAGCAAGAAATAATCGCCATCTATGTACAGAAATGTATATTATTGATAACATGAAAATAAATTTATTATTGCTTTTAATTCCAGTGATATAGTAATATTCTTTGTTTACATACATATAAGAGAGTTGGTTGTAGATCAAGAAACACAACTTACGATATCCCGCACGCAATTAACACGAGTTAACATTCGGTTTCCGATCTTCCACTCCAGCAAGTACACGTGTATTGGATTAAACAAAACGTTGTCGCGAGGAAATTGCGGGACGAACTCATTAAGCCGGCAATTCCGATTGTTTGGGGATTCCACGACTGCGGCACAAAGGGGCTTTTCTCTATTGTCGTGACGAACTAGGCCGTCCGATAGGACCCGGTTAATTGTGTCGTAAGAAAATCATGACGACGCTTACTGTTCCGATGTTTAATGTTGATTTTGTCGGGGAGTGTTTAACTATCGTGATTAGTACAGTGTTGAGTGAAAAGCAATTATACAACTAAAAAATTTAGGTAATTTTTCTTGGTAAAAATCAGAATGTTCTGGTTCAAGTCAAGTCATATGTTATTTTAGAGCAATCATATTAGAAAATCCGAAACAACTTGCATGCACGTTGGAATTAATTCAGTATTATCCGTTAAAATCTCACCGACACACTAAAAAATTTAGGTAACTTTTAGTACTATTATCTTTTTAACTTAAATATATATTTTTTTAATATTGTTCGCACACATTTTTGTGATATTCAAACTGTCGATCAAAGTGATTAGTGTGTGCATGCAGGTTATTGTTCATATTTGAAAAATGACAGTTGAAATTGAAATTTTAATACTATGAGATTCAAAATGATTGTCGTAAAAAAACTGTTTTCCGGAAAAATTTATCTATACTTATTACCAATTTAATGAGCGAAGTTAGCTACATACAAATTTCATACATTAAATGAATTTTCTTGACATTTAGCGACATTGGCGTTTGTGTTGTAGTATCTTTTGATTATTTATCTTATAATTTTTTTCAAATCGTTTATATTTACATCTAATATCCCCAACAATAGTATTTCTGAATACTGTAAGAAAATAAGGGAATTTATCTGTGGTAATTAGCTTAACAAACAGGTAAAAAATCAATATTAACATTAAATGAAATAGTTTATTACATTTTATAATTTTATAGGCTTATCATACACTTCAGCGCAATGAGCTGTCAAAAGAAAGTTACATTTTCATCCTTATAAAGTTTCTACGGTATAGGAATCATTACCATTAGATCACGATAGGCGATTGAAATATTGTCATTGGTTTAATAACAATTTAAGGGACGATGACTTGCTAAACAAATCATTTTTCTCGGATGAAGCCTGGTTTTATCTAACAAGCTGTATCAATTTACAAAACTATCGTATCTGGTCTGCAGAAAATCCACACGAATTCCGAGAAACGCAATTGCATCCCATAAAAGTTGGAGTTTGGTTAGCTATGTCCAGGCAACGAATAATAGGGCCAATTTTCTTCGAGGAAACTGTAACAGCCCAACGTTACCAACACATGTTGGAATTGTTTATTGCAGAGTTACAAGAAAATGAGCTTGAAGCAAGTTATTTTCAGCACGATAATGCTCCAGCACATACTGCTCGACAAACCTGCCAATATCTTCAACAGTTTTTTGCTGACAGGGTCGTTAGAGCACAAAGATGGCCACCAAGATCGCCTGATCTAACCCCATTAGATTACTTCATGTTTGGCTATCTAAAAAATAGGATCTATAGAAACCGCATGCATACCATAGAAGAACCGAGAGATGCAGTTTTGTCACTTAATAATTATACTAATTGTATGTTATAATTTAAAGTAATAAATAAATTTAGTTAAACACCAGTTAGTACTGAATTGTAAAATCATAATTTAGTAAAGTTAAATTAATTACATTTCATTTTTACAAGCAGAAACACCAATCCATAGTCGTTTATATAATGCGAGTTCAAATATAGGTTACGTTTTCCTTATTTATGACAGATCCGTTTACTTTCTTATGTTCTAACACTGACTTAGTTCAAACCTTCATTACAAACACGCGGCATATACCTACACCCTGTTACTATCTATAGGAGCGGAATTGACAATCTTTTTGAATATCATAGTATGTATAAGTTGGTAAACGTGGCAGATGCTTCTTTCTCTTATGATAGCGGGATATTTAAAAGTTATTTTGAGAATATATGAATCCAAAATATACTGAATAGTAGTTAATATTTGATTTGAATATTTTAAATAAGTATACTCACCCTGGATAACAGTTCTCATACTATTTATATGTTTTTGATATAAATTTGTTAATAAATTATGCATGTTATCAAAAATTAGACTGTTTTATTAATAAAAACTCATTTGATACATTGAATGGTTAAAAATTATAAATTCAATATTTAACAAAGTAAAGACTAATAATATACAAGTTAGTGATTTGGGAGACACAAGACGTGCACCCACCTAGATAACGACTGATAGAAAAATACAAATGTACATGTATCGAATAAGAGCCGAGCTTTTTTTTTAGTTAAAACAAAAATATCATCTCCATTATGAACTCCCTATAAACTCAAGTTGTATACGCGCCTGGGTTGAACAGTAGCTTAATGACAATTTATTACACGTCGGTCATGTGGAAGCTAGTGTGGCCAACCTTTAGTGACATTTTTGCCTGCCTAGGCAAGAAACCGCTTTGAAGTACTGTAAAATGAATGTTCCTGGACGGAGGCGCAAAAAAGTCTATAATAATATACCAGTTATTGATGTAGAAGGTATAACACGTACAGCCACTACGGCAACCTACTTACTACTGATAAAAAAATATAAATATAACTCGTCATTGGTTAGTAAGAGCGAAGATTACTAGTGCGTATGATCTGCAGTGGTGAAGTCTAGATATATCATATATTCATACGTTCATAGCCATTTAGTAAAGTGGGATTATATTTTTGAATATCATGAAATGTATAAAAATAGACATCTGTAAAAAAAAGCAGATTTCATTATAAAATTTTATTTATTAAAAAAAAAAACATTAGCCAGGCAAATCTAGTTTGAAAATCACAATAGTATGTATACAGGGTGATTCTCAATATATGCGACGAACTTTAAGCGCTGATTCCTGGGGTTATTTTGATCATAAAAGTTCATAAGAACGTATGTCTAAAATCGCTTAGTTCTAAAGTTGTACAATGTTTAATAGTAAGTTAACATAATTAATGTTTTTATTATAAATTAACAAAACAATTAGTAAAACAAAATTAACTTATACTAACTGTTGAAAATGACTGTCCCCAACTGCAATACAAGCTTCTATCCTCCGTCGTATTGACTGGCGAATCCGTTCTAAAATATCAGGGGTATTTCGAATTGTTTGAAAAGCTGCGATAATACGATTTCTCAGTTCATCGACATTTTCAATGGGAATCGTATAAACTAATGATTTAAGGTGACTCCAGAGAAAAAAGTCCAAAGAATTTAAGTCTGGAGACCGAGGAGGCCACGGTTGTGGACCTTCCCGTCCTATCCACCGATCTGAATACGTATTGTCCAAAAATTCGCGAGCAACTAAACTAAGATGCGCTGGAGCATCGTCACATAAAATACATTTGTAATCTTAATTGCAACGGAATTTCTTCCAGCAGTAGGGGTAGCTCCTCTTCAAGAAAATTGCGGTATACTTCGCCATTTAACCGTATCGATAAAAAATGTGGACCTATCAAGTGATCTCCAACAATTCCGGCCCACACATTGATAGAGAATTGATGTTGATGACGGGCATTTACTAGTTCGTGCGGATTTTCTTTGGCCCATGTGTGATTATTATGAAAATAATAATCAAGTTTCTAGAGAAAGTAGCCTCTTCGGTGAATAGAGAAGAATATTTGAGCGAAATAGTCAGGATTTTGTGTTGTATCCATTGACAAAAAGCTACTGTTTGCAGAAAATCTGCCGGCAAAAGTGCCTGCACCCGTTGAATGTGATATGAATACAACAGTTGATCTTTCAATAATCTCCAAACTGTGGCCTGACTAATGTATAAAGCAAACGCATTTTTTCTGGTATTTGTAGTAGGATGTTCCTCAATTTCATTTAGTACAATTTCTTCAACTTGTGGAGTTCTCACTATAGATGAGTGCCCGTTATCAATCGTCCGTTTTTTAAAATTTCCCGTTTCACTAGGACGTTGGTGAAGACGGGCAAATATTGAATGATGCGGGATGATACGGTTCGGGTATCGTTCTTCATAAAGACGTCTAGCAGCACGCGAATTTCCATTGGCAAGACCGTAAACGAAATGCATATCACACATCTCAGCATTCGTGTAATTCATTTTAGAAAACAGAAACTGGCAATAAACTGAACTGACAACTGAATGACAACTATTGACAAATATTGAAATGACAAATAAACAATTCCCTCTCAACACAATAGTTTTTGAAGAACCAACTGTGATGTTGTATCGTGTTAGTCATAGTTCATAATTTATTATTAAACATTCAACAATTTAAAACCAAACCGTTTTGGACATATACTCATATAAACTTTTATGATCAAAATAACCTGAGGAATCAGCTCTTAAAGTTTGTCGCATATATTGAGAATCACCCTGTATACAAAAATCCTGACTCACTCTACGCCACTGCGTATTGAAAATAATCGTGGCATAACATATAAAATGCTTCGCACTAATAATTACTTAGTAAGAATCATAGTTAATCACCCACTAGAAGTTTACTTACATCAAAATATTGTACCTTTTGATATCTCACAAAAAATACCTCAAAAAAGAATTATTTTTTTTCCCAAATAGAATTACAACGGATTTCTGTGTAATCCAAGGTATTCTCTTGAGAAATCAAACGTTGTGACAACCTGCAGTCCCATATGCCGCAGAAATAGCAAAAAAAAAAAACGAAAAACGCCAGACAGGCGGTCGCAAAAAAAAGGGAGCTTTATTTCAACCGATCCATTAATCATACCACCCTACTCCACCAATCAACCGCCCAACATATTTCCGATAGACCGGAAACAATCGCATCGACACGTTCAGACATTTAGCTTACGTTAATGCCTGGAGTTTTGACGAACAGATGGCACGCAAAAAATATTTCCTTTCCTCTATATAGCAGTAAGTAATTTTTATTTCGATCTTTTCCGCTAATGATCAGTTTCCCGTGGATACGCCGATAGATGGCGCTGTACCTTCTTTCCTTACTGTTTTCCGTTCGTGTCCGCCTTTATTATTAAGCGTTTTCATATTTTGCGGCTTTATTAAAGTCTGCTCCTGATTTATGTGCCCCGGGCGATCGGCTACGCTTTTATTGGGGTCGGTTGTCCCTAATTTTTTTTTTTTCTTTAGGTGCGCTACGGGAAGTTGTTATATATTGGGGAGATTTTCTCGGGGCTATGTCTTCATTAAATTGAGAAGGGAAAAGGACAAAGCGAGACAGGTAGGGAATAAATAACGTTCTTGTAGAGAATTATAAAGCAGACAATATCACGTAATGATGTCAGTTCGGGCGATGTCTTTGAAATGTTGCTATAGGATTTGCAAAGATTATACAAAGCGATGAAGAAAGAATTAAACTTCTTTGCAGTGTGGCGTATCGATTCTTGGCTTTATTGGGGTGTCTCTTAGTGTCAAGGGAAACCCTTTTGTTCTTCTTTCTTTACCACAAGATGCTTTAACATTGAAATTCAATGCTTCCGAATTAAAGGTTTTTTAAGTGACAATTTTTTTGCATGATTTTCAGGGTAAAAAGTACTATCACCGTCATTGTTGGTGTTGTCCTTTGTAAGTAGAATAAAAATTCATACAATTCGAGAATAGAATCTTACAAGCGAATATGAAAGCGTGTAGTCTATTCGTCAAAATGATTCTAAATTGCTTTACACATTTTTCTAAAAAAAAATATTAATGTTTCTAAGGCAGTGGAGGAAATAAGTAACGCATTTGGTTGTGGCAAAAGAGTGGTGTATTCTGTTCGCAAAGAAAAATTCGAAGAAATGTTCCACCCACGATGGTCATGTTATGAGCTGCAGCGAAGAAGACTTGACCAATTTGATGGACCGTGATGAGATTATAAGATGGCGCCATGATTATTCACACGCTAATATTATGAGATATTGTAGTAAGGAGACAAATATTATTTTTACTGATGAATCGTGGGTAAATACTGGATACTTCGTAATAAAAGTGTGAACTGATAGCACAGTAAATACGTATAGACAAGCATTTCTGCAAAACTTAAGTATTGATCTAAGAGCACCAAAAGCTCGTGGTCTACGTTATGCATTAATAATTCATGCTGGTGGCAACGTTGAAATGGTACACTTTATCGTACCCTGCGCTGTAGGCTAAAATGTAATGGGTCGTTAATTTACTTATGAATATTATATTTTTTTTTTGGGTGCCATAAGATTGGTAAATAATAATACCTATTAATTAATTTAAATAAATAAAAAAAAAACTAGCAACTTTTATCGCTCAAACTAACCGCTCCCAGGTAGTGCGGTTCTATGAGTATTTAAAATATATTACTACTACCCTGTATACTCAGGCAGAAATATTTCGGGAGAGATCTATTGGAGCCCTCGAAGGTCCTCAAGTTTCCACTGGGCAAGATACTGAGCTTTATAGAGAACACCAAGCTGCTCGAGTGGAAATAAGAGAATCAATAGGGATGGTACAATGAGGACCAAGCTCAAGTGCCCGGACATCAAGTGCCCACCCTAACCTGAATGAATGAATGAATGAATGACCCTGTATACTAAATAACAAAATAATTAACAAAAGAAATTGATTTCGCCTTTACAATATTTTACTTAAAAACAACGAAGGCAAAATATACACAAATAAAAACATTACACATAAACAACGATTATTTAGTGGTACAGAAATAATGAGTGAGGCCCCTTTGAAATGTGTTACCGACTGATTGAAATTATTACATTTAAATAAAATGCAAGTAAAATTATGATTTCGAATTTATAAACTAATTGAATAAATAAAATAGGCGGTAACATTGGTGATTTTGGCGATTCTTCGGCTCTGGGTATGGTCTTGGCATGGTCGGTATGATTTTCGGCACACACCTCCGGCTCGATGTGATTACGTCGTCCTACCCTCTGGAGATTGTATTTAGCCCTCTAAGTAGGGAAATTCCCAGCATTAGGCGACACAACACGACAGCACACAGCTGATAATACGTAATCTAATACAATTGCAAGACTCCTCCTTAGGAGGTTTATTCCTTGGCGCAATATCTGGTATTCTTCTTCGGCAGGAAACGATGGCCAAGTCACTCAGCAATCACAGCAGTTAACATTAGCTCGCTACGCGATGCACTTTGAATAATATAGATAGATAGATAATTTTATTTCAAACAGCCACAAAAAAATATAAGTGGGTTGAAACAGGTCCAAAAACAAATTACAAATCCAAAAAAAAAGTGACATTAACATATACCTATTACATATTGATTCAAAAAAGGTAGTATTCTTATCCAGAAAAAAAAATTAACTAAAAAGCTTATATAATTACTAAAAGTTAAATATTAAGTCACAATACAACCAGAGGTAAATATATTTCTTCTAATATATGTAACTGTGTTGTGGTCAGCGCGTAATGGGTCCTTCTACAACTGCTCTCCAGCCGAACGGCACGTCCACTCGCTTCGGACGCTAGCGTTTGGCGGTTCTTCGGCTCTGCGTGTGGTGTTGGCGTGGTTGATATGATTTTCGGCACACACAGCGGTTTCGTCTGGAAATTATATACAATACATATAATTGCAAGACTTCTTCTTCAGGAAGTTTATCCCTTGGCACAATATCTGGTATTCAATACCTCTTCGCCAGCAAATGGTGACAAAGATACTCAGCAAACATGGGACCAACATTCGATCGCGCTACGCGATGCACTTTGAATAATATATGTAACTGTATTGTGGTTAACGCCTAATGGCGGCTCCTTCTAGAACCGCTCTCCAGCCGAACGGAGCGTCCACTCGTTTTGGACGTTGGCTGACGACTACGCTGTCCCACGTGCTTCCCTCGGCTGTCCACTAATCAGGGACGTTGCGCTGTTCTCGTGACCACGGCAAACTTCTTAATTTGTCCCTTCCTTCCTTGAAGCCGCTTACGTGACCGCGGCAAACTTCTTAATTTGTCCCTTCCTTCCTTGAAGCCGCTTACGTTACCGCACATACACACACACACATCGATTAAATAGAACTAAAAATACGTTACAAAATCTACATGTGTTATATGTTTACTTAAATAGAATGAAATCTTTTATTAAGGAAATAAATGGTAAATCAAATTGAAAATAAAAGGCATTTTAGGCGTCCCATTTCAATCTTCTTTTTTCGCTACAGAAACTATTTTATAGATTTATAAAAGAAGACATCTCATCACTCTCAATACTAGAAGATCGTTATATAATCGAGAAATTAGTGCAAATGTAATATTCATTTCAAATAGATCAGGTCGACATAAATCGTAGAAGTATGAATTTTAACCAGGCATTCCCACAAGTCTCCCTTATTCGGCCAGCCAGCGGGCACGATTTTTAAGTAATTCTCCGACCTAAAAACGGTGCCGATATGCCGTACTAACTCTCCGATAGTGTGGTCAAGGGCCAGTCGGGTCACGCGGTTCGATAATGGTTTAACCGCAAAATTGATTATCTATACTAGAGTAGTATATTGGGTTCTGCGAGTGAACTAATATCCTGCTATCGCTGCTTCTGACGTTACACAGTACCAGTGTACAACGTACTGTTCCAGTTTAGAGGGCACGTGAAGCTGGCATTTCGCAGGGATTTTAATTAAATTTGTAAACGCGTGTATAGTGTGAAGAAGAAGTTACAACCCCGGGCTAATTATAATCGTAGACGGCTTGAGGCACGACGAGGTGACGCTTCCGTGAAAATTTTCATTGGTAACTTCGTGTGCTCGGGGGATGAGCGTATATAGTAGAAATGTAATTTCGTTTGATGCAGTTTTAATTTGAGATTCCGTGTCGGTTGAAATTAATTTTACATTCGAGAATTTCTTTGTCACAAGAAAGAAGAGAAAGAATAAATAAAATATATTGTAATATAATATTGTAGGTTATTTACAGAATATATATTGTCGTGGAATGAGCATTTGATATTATTTAAGTGTAATAAAGTTACTAGTTTTACATTTATATATTTTAAAAATAATATGATATAACAAGAAAAGGATATAAAATGTAGCAGCAGACAGCCAGACGATGGCCAGGTGACGTAGGAAATCTCTGCATTTGGCAAGTCCTTCAAGGCATTTTCCTTCAGAATGTTTCCTTCAGGAAGTAAAGATTATCAGTACACACATCGAAATCGAATATTAGAATTTGAATAGTATATTTTTATAACAGATATTGACAGATCAAAGTTGCATCTAAATTCAATTCAAATGAACATATTTCTTTTTTACAGTGTACTTATTTTATTTAAACTTAGGGTGAGTTTCATAATGTCACTTTAAAGCTTTAAATTAAAGTACCCATAAATGATACTCAGACTTTTGTTAAAGTACTAAAGTGACATTTATTATGAAACCGGCCCTTAGTCTAATAATATTTTTTATATGCATTGGCATTCCAATTGCATTGATATGTCAACAGAAAGACATGGTAGATTGCTGGAATTCGGTTTCGTCACAATGTCATGTGTATACATGGTTGATTACTTATTGTACAGTAATTAATTTTTTTACATTGTAAATTTTACATAGTAATCAGTGTTGAAATTTTTTAAATGTATTTTTCTCATGATTTAGAAACACCTACCTTTATTATATTTTAATTGTAAGGTGATTCCAGAATTTTGCAATAATTATTTATTTTAATTTTGTTTAAACATTCGACAGTCCATTCGGTCACATGGGCATGTATTAAACATCTCATATTCCCCACACTTCGTTGAAATTAACGGAGTCTCTGAGATAATTTGTGTCCCTGTCGAAAGACAATCGCTATCAAAGTCTGTTAGAAAATGTCAATTCAAAAGGATTCACTAGCCAACAGTTCGCAATCACTGGGGGAAAATTTGTATAAGTTGGTAGTTTCCTGTGTTAATATTTGATATGAATTTACGGCACGAAACGAAATTCAGTAATAAAAGGGCGGGGCGGGGGTAACTAGCTATTCGTGATTTTAATGCCAGCGCGTAATATTCGCGAGGTAATATTTATAGGACGTTTGTATTCTCTATTTCATTTCTTTTTACTTCTTTCAATTCAATCATTCTTTCAATTCATCCATATTATGTAAGCAGTTCCGATAAATGTTATTTTTTTAGATGACCGAATTAAAAAAAGTTAAGCTCTTACACCGCTTGATCTAGGTGGCCAACGTTCGAAGCCAATAACAGTACAATCATTTTCGATCTCAGTATAGAAATTTGTAGGCTGTGCGAGCCGTACAAGAATACGCTGCCTGAAGTGTAATGTTTATATCTGTGCCTCAATAAATAAAAATTGTTTTTTTGCCTTTCTTAAGAATTAATGGAAGAATTATGTTTATATTCTTATGTAAGAATAAAATGAATTTTTAGTTTCACAATTGTGATTTTTGTTCCTCATCCCTGATCCACACAATTGTTATTTCAACCATACCTAAACCAAGTAATAGATACTATCGGCCGTTTGCACCGTCTGTGATTAACATTTTAATTAACTAATCAAAGATTAAATTTAATTACGAATTAAATATGAATTGGATTGCACCGAACAAATTTAATTAATGATTAGTTAATTAAAAAGTTTGCGACAGAAATATAGGTTGGTAGTGCGTTAAGTTTAGTTTTTAGTCAAAAATCGTATTTATATTGGGAACACTGTTCATCATAATGAAAATTGCCGCTATGCGAATGCGCGATTTTAAGCGGCATTTGAAAGTTATTGGAATTTAAGCTGAAGCAAATTGCTACAGAATTAGATATTGAAATAAAAAAAGTTGAGTAGTAGTTTTAAAATGGAAATTAATATGTGAATGCAGGTTTTTTTTTTTCATTATGCAATTCTTTTATTTGTTTGTTCCGCAAATGCTCCAATTTTTGATACTTTATTTGACCTCTGCTATTACTTGTTAGAATTATTTTATTATTACCATCATTTCCTTGTATATTTTGTTTCTTTTATTTAATAAATAAATGGTTAATTACATACTCAATATTTCTTTTAAAAAAATCAAAATGAAATATATTTCGTTTATACAAAAGCCATGGAAAACAAACAAAAAAAAATGTTCAAAAGTTAATTTCTATATAGCAATGAATTACAAATTGTTGAAATAATCATTAATTAGTAATGCCTGTGTTGCAGCAGGTACATCATCAACAGCGTCATAATTAATCTCATGAAGTTGTCCATTTAAAATTTCGTGATTTAATTTTTCTTCATTGATTTCCTCTTCACCCACATTTATGGCTATATTGTGCAATACTGAGGTACCAACTATTACTGCCATAAAGGTATCCAGCTTTAAGCGACAACCATATCCCAGTATTGCAAAACATTCTCCTTAGAAACATGCTTTCAATGACATTACGTGTTGTAATATAGCTTTCATTATAACGATTTTTCACAACTGTTTGAGAATTTAACAGTGGGGTCAATTAATATGTTTTTGAGGCATATCCACTGTCGCTTATAGAAAAGAATGGATCGTTGAAATGTGTATTCCCTGGCCATCGTACTACGATATCCATTATTTTTAAATTAGCATCATATAAAAATTGTGAATTCATAGATAGATATCCTTTCCTATTACGAAATACCTCCGGGTCATTCCCACCTGAAACCACGAGTAATCCTCAAATACATTTATTGTCAGTTTTTATTTCGGGAATTAATTTTTGATTTACCTTGGACTTTCTAAAACCCTGCCAAATATACACTTCTTGCGCGCCGCTATTCCTTGTCCTAATCCTCAAAGTGAACACTTTAATTAGCTAGCTATTTCAATTTACAATCACAGATATTTGTATTATAACCAAAAACCGTATAACATAACCTATAATTGCCTATAAACACGATTGTAAACAAAGCAACTACGCTTGCGCCAACTTTAATTATGAGTTAATTCGTACCTTGGGTACTGATTAAAGATAATCACGAATTAAGGATTTAATTATTAGTTAAGCAGTCGATGCAAAGGAATTTAAAGTTTAATTATGATTAAATATTAATTATAACTTAATCACGAACGGTGCAAACGGCCGTATGTATGCACTTTGTAAATAAATTTCAGTTTTTAGGAATCAAAAGGATGGAGGAAATATCCATCATGTTAAATCACTAATTGTTTCAAATATTTTTTTTTATCACTTAATAAATGTTTTCTTTTTGGCACCATTTAAGAGAAAAATTTATTTGTATTAATGTATATTTATTAACGATCAGGAAATCTTTTTTCAGTGTATCTTGGGTGTCATATCTAGGCCTGATGATGTGACTCAACGAAACTGGTCCCTACAAATAAAAGATAATTTACTCTTTGATTTTGAAAAAACCTATAATTTAATATCTCCATCTTCCTTTTAAAGATTTGCTCGACCCTCTGCCATGTCAATCACTCCTAAAGCGTCCTATGTGCCAGACAGAGAAATCCCGCTAGCATCAGCATCAGCATTGATAACAACACACTCTCGGATTATCAGACGTAAAAGTAGGCGACGCGTCCCGAACCACTTAACGCCCGAAGTGAAAAACGTCCTATACAGAACGCCATAGACGCGAAGAAAGAGAGACATGACGTTCCCTCACAAGTGGGGACAGTGGATAGGACGGAGAAGCGCTAAAGTACCATCCGCTTTTGCGTCTAGCGACGCATCCGTCCGGTAAATAAGAAGTACCAGCGACGGCACACATTCACACACACAGAGGGTTTCAGCGACATCAGAAGAAGATTCCATACGAGTCGTGTGGCATCATCGCGTAGGGGGGGAAAACCTTCTCACCCATACACGGAGGCGACTAGGGCATCAGAGAAGTGCCGGAGGAGGGATGGTAAAAGTGGTAGTGTGGAGTGTGGAGGGGCGGCAATTTCCCGTTCGCGTCAGCCGAACGCGCGTAATGGAACTCTGCCTGGTTGATGCCTCGTGTCTCTTGAGCGAGTGCCGAGGAGAGGAAATGCGAAAAGAACGAATGGAAACCTCTATACCCTTGAAATAGCTGGGAAAAGATCTTTCGCAGGGATGGAAAATACTAATAATAGGAGCGGAGGTACTTTATGTTTTTAATATAAACGGATATTGGATGAGATTGGGTCGCTGGCAGCCTGAGGAGTTGAGGTCGTGTTAAAGCGAGCGGCAGAGGTCACACACCGACACTCGCGAAAAAAGTTTTTGGTAAGGTTTACCCACAAGAAAGTGCATGCAAGAAACCAAGAAGGTGCCATAACATTCCATAATAACGTAATCGACTTGTTTTTCTAGAAAAATCCTAAAATATATTGAAGGCCGGTTTATTCACGTGTTGATAAAATTGCATGTGATGTATGTAGGATGAACAGTAGGAACCATACATACGGGAGGTTATGTGGGTTATAAATAATGAACAGGAATGTTTTTTCGAGAATATGTATGTAACGTTCGTTGATGTAAGAATAATAAGAATAAAGGGATTTTTGTAAGAGATATAACATTGCAGGTAGGGCAAATTTGAATATACACCTTGCTTATCAGAAAGATTAATTAATTTCCTGAAGTGCATTTAAATATCTACCCAATATCTACTCGGAGTTACTCTATGACGTCAATTAGACAACCTGTGATTGGTCAGGTAGGTACTATCAGAGTATTACACAGAGTAGGGACAATGGATGAGTCATAGGGGTCCAAATTTCTAGCTTAGCTTCAGCTTCCCAATATGGCAGTTTGTTATTGTTTACATTCGTATCTACACACATTAGTTTACTCATCCGTTTAATCTACATACATGATTTACTTGTTTTATTTATTTATTTTACGTATTTTATTAGTTTTGAATTATCCCTGAAGTTTTAAAAACATTTAATGAACCATGATATTCTTGTGTAAAAGGCAAGATCGGTGGCCAGTAGTACTTTCTTATATATTATATTGTTAGGTTTAAGTGAAATAACTCAAATAACCGTGAAAGAGGACACCAATTGGTATCATGTTGTAATGCCAGTCACTCTCGCAAGATAAATTGCGATGCTAACGATGGTTGCAGTTTCTTGGGATATCCGAATGAATCTAATATATATGACACGACGAGAATTAAGAAAGTACATCAATAAGAAGAACTATTATCGTTGTGCAGAGATTCCTAGGTCACATTAAATCAATTTATTTGTTAGATACACATTTTAAGCTAGATTGTTATTTATCGCAATGGCTAACCTAATTCATTTTATGTTCATTTTTTAAAGTAATGTGATTTGTTTTGAACTGCATTATACTGGTATAAATTTTAATCGCATTTATTCACATTATAGACAATTCGATATTATATAGTCTAAGTTTGAACTGTATCCACTTGTGCACCCCCGGACATTTTTGTTGATAAACCAGTGCAGGGTCGGATGTTAGAAATGAAGTAGTCGAATAGAAAGCAACAATCTTTGTATCGCACAAAACTATATAGTCATAACTCTTGAACCCTAATTAAAAGTTATTGTGTATTCGTGTCAGAGATTTGAAAGTCACTTCCACCGTATCTGTTGCATTTTTATAAATTTATTTGAGAAAGAACCACAACATATTTATTCCTGGAAGAATATTTTACACTATAAAAATATAAACAAAGATTTATTTCAGAAAAACGAAAGAATATGAACATAATTATCGTAAAACACTTGAAAATATATGTATCACTTAATCAAACATTATTTTACTGGAATCGTGTTTTTTATTAACATAAACTGTTCATAAATATTTGCAACAAAATCAGAATAAAAAACGCATAAATTTGTGTATTTTTTTTAATCTATTTTTCTACTTCCTTTAAAATATAAATTATTCCACACGTTTGAAATTCCCGGCAACAGCTTAGAACTGGGCTTGAAGGGTCTTCAAAACCCATAGACAAGGATAAATATATGAGAGCTTAGGGATAGCGCAGTGCTTTAGATAATATTCTAATGATAAAACAAGGACGTAATGGTAAATATTTTAAAATAAAAAAAAATAAATAAAATGCTCATACTTTCTTTTGACACCAGTATTATTACTATATGCGGCAGTACGGCTGAGAAGGAAGGTGCATCATTGCCAATCTTGAAAGTCAAGCAGCAATATGCGGTACCGGTTGTTGGTTGGGTCACCATTCGGACAACGCTTCTCAGTGGCTCGGTGTGTTCCGGCACTCTAGCCAAGGGCCTTCAGGCCTGTAGTGCTGAGTTATTATTATTATTATACTATATACATATAGAAAATTGTATTTTTTACTGCTAGAAAGACATTACATTGATATTTAATTCATTTTTATTTATTCAAATGTATAAGCTAATACCATTCTAATACACTAATACTTGGAATTTGAAGTTTTAGTTATTTCATATTTTGGGCTATAGTAAATACACATTATGTCATATAGCAAGATATTCTACAACATAAACGCTAATTCACATCTAATTATTCACAATAATAATACCACACACCTCACTAAATGTTCTTGGTTCTTTTAATACTTAAACTCTCTTAAAATATTTAAAAAAATGATCCAACGAAATAAATTATTTACTAACAACGTATTATTCAATAATTCAACTACACTTTAATAAACTACTAATTAGTAAACTACTTTAATCGAAATAATAGTATAAATGCTTAAATAATACTAAAATATAAACACGAATAACCTTAAAAACAATGCGTTTTATAAACCTCCCAAACAAAACTACTACAAAAACAGCTGATTCATACATCAAAATGGCGGTTTCTACACAATCTGAAAGGTCGCGAATGCGCAATGGTCTAAACTCTTTCTAATAGTTATATTCTTGTCTATGTTCAAAACGGATCACTAAAGAACAGATAGACATCTGAACGCACCTCTGTTAAGTCGTTCCGGTAAATTTATATCTGTCAAAAATTATAACCTCACTTTATTTCGTAATAGTGTTTTCGTATATAAAACATTAACATTATGAACCAATATCGACTTTGTTAAAGTTTTTGAAGATGCTTCATCGCATCGAAGTTCAGGTACTCCAGTTTTTTTTCAGTTTTTTACACATATACGTTTAAAACCGCAAAAAATAATTGTTGCTTAATAATATACGCAAAATTTGTTCTTCAGTGCATCCTTGGCTCC
Organism: Protaetia brevitarsis; assembly: GCA_004143645.1. Classification (NCBI taxonomy): domain Eukaryota; kingdom Metazoa; phylum Arthropoda; class Insecta; order Coleoptera; family Scarabaeidae; genus Protaetia; species Protaetia brevitarsis. The sequence continues at coordinate 2,894,154 of RXPK01000261.1, read as the reverse complement.
TTTTCCGGCCGTTTTATGTTCTTCCATGTCTTCGATAGATGTGATATTTTTACATACATACATTTTAATGTGTTACTGTGTTACGTCCATCATTTTAATTAGTTAAACTGTTTTCAAGGAATTTTTTCTCTCAATGTATTTAAATTTCGGCGCATCATTTTAGAAAAAAAACGGAAAAATTATTTATATTTATCCTGTTAAATCTCCTTAAAAATTTTAAGATTTTGAATTTCAATTATAATTTTCAATTTATATATAAAAAATGACTTCAATTGTTAAAAATTATGAGATTTTATAAAAAAAATTTAATTGTCAAATCAATTTATAAGTGCTGACAAAGAAACCTTTTTCATCTTATAGTTGTCCGATGATGGTTAATTACCGAAACATATAGCAATAGGATATTATATAAAAGAGGATTGGAACACGAATTTCGCTTTTAATTTAGTTTAATTTCAATTTACGTACACCGATCCCCTGGAGCACTATACACTAAAAGAAAAAAGTTTTGCAGGCGATAATATGGATTTGGAGCCAACATTTCAACAAGATCCGTTTTGTTGTGTGCCGCATTTTCTATAAGTCAAGAATATCTTAACGACCTCTTCCTCGGTTTAAAGTTGTCTAAGGTTCCAGATTAAAAGAATTGAATCTTCTTCAGAGTGGAATAAAAGTTGCTGTTTCGTAATCACCATGCAGAATTTGAGAATTGAAAATGAAGTCCGTTCTGTTATGAAGACGCTTAGTCATTAATATAATACAGATGAGTGGCGTTTGTTTATTGACTGCTCCAAATGAAGCTTGAAAGTATAAGTTAGAAGAGAACCCTTATAAGGCCCCGGAAATATATGAGAACGGAGTAAAACCAGCGATCACACAGAATCAAAGACAAGGATGGAAACATTTTAACAGAAAAACAAGCAATTATGAGACGATGGAAACAATACTTTGAAGAATTGATAAGGAAACGACAAGACAGTAAAGAACATACGCAAAGTATTAAACTAAATGCAGAAAAAAGAAATCACAATTGAACAAGTAAAAGCAGCACTTCGAAAACTTAAACGCGCGAAAGCGCCTTGATACGATGTCATAGCCCCAGAAATGTTAAAATGCGAGGGTACAAAGGGAATAGAAATGTTAGCCGAAATATACAACAAATCGTGGAAAAAAGAAGAAATACCTAAAGATTGGGAAATAGGAGTGATTTTGCCAATACACGAAGGAGGAGACACAAAGAACTGCAATAATATTGGAACAAAAATTAAAAACAAAGATGGCGACAACACTGACGGAATCGCAAAGTGGGTTTAGACAGGGACGTAGCGTGCAAGACCATATGTTCACAGTCAAAGAAATAATAGAAAAGAAGTTAAACAGTAAAGCGAAAGTATACATTGCCTTCATAGATCTGGAAAAGGCATTTGATAAAGTCCAAAGAGAATAAAAATTACATAAGACACAAAAACATGGAATCAACTGAGTATGTAACATACGAAGGATTACGACAAGGAGGTGTAATGAGCCCACTTCTGTTTAATATATTCATGGACGACATTATAAGAGAAAACGTTCCAAAAGTAAAGAAAATGCATATAGGGTATAGAAATTTAAAAAGTGTAACAATAACAGAATGTGCGTATGCAGATGACATAGTAATTATGGCAGAAAAAAAAGAGGACTTGCAAAGTAATTTAGAAACATAACTAAAGAAGCATCGAATGAATATTAATACCGCAAAGACGAAGATCATGGTGTAGTTGCACAAGATCAAAATTAAATAGAAATCATTCTCTCCTCTTATTTTCAATTGAACCATTTCTAAAACTCCTCCAACAATCGTAACTACCACAAGAGTTCCTCAAGCAGCAATAAATTTCATTGGTAAATCAGATAACTAAGTTATACCCAACAATTCCAAACCTTATCTGTGGCCATTTAGTCAGGCAGTTTTCAGCTTCTCGCATTATACACCCAATCAGAGTTGTATTATTATCGGTAACATCTTTATTATATTGCTTCGGAAAAGTATTTCGAAACTTTGACAAGCAAACAAACAACACTGAAAGTTTTGGAACGGTTAACCGATATTAAAATACCCTTAAAAGTAAACACTTAAATAAAACCATCAGCAATAATACATTATATTTATTGTTCTAGAATTTACAAGTTAATCCGCGAGGGAGAAATACGTCTTTTTATAACATCCATAAAGAAGATGTAAATATGCTATTATATACCTAAACGTTTATATGCCGTCATTAACATATGGGGCGTTATACAATTTATATAGTTCGTATATATTTTACGGGCGCTTGTTCTTGGTGGCGCTTCGAGGATGACGACTAACGATATGTCCATTTTAAGAGGGGGCTATAAAGATAATGTTTCGCGAAAAGTTCCGTGCCCGATCGCGTCGTATAGTCTGATAATAATAAAAACTTGGGAAATTGTTATTGCGTGTGAAAAATTTAGGGGCGATGTAAAGGAAACGTTTTATCGACCGTAAAATTAACGGCGAAGCAAATATTATGTTATATATTGCGTAATAGGGGCGTTTTACAAGGATAATAAATGTAATCTATAAACTATACAGTGAAAACAAAGGTGTGTTGCATTCATAAGAGTGCACTGAGAAAAAAAAAATTAATAATCATAAATAAAAATACAATTATCGTAAGTAAAAAGTTCAGCTGGATAGGGGACAAAAGCACGGATTACTTAGCACTAGTAAAAAAGAGATCCTAAACACTGATACTAACAACAAACAATCTAAGTTACTTACGGTCTGCTTCATACCGGTAACTTATGATAATTAAACTGAAGTAGTTATTATTATATATCAGCACTGCGAGCCTAGGAGGCCCATGGCTTCATTAGTAATTTTCTTCCATCTGTTTTTATCCTTCGCTACTTCTTTCCATCTTGCTATCCTTAACGTGTTTACATCCTTTTCCACTTCTGTCCTCCACCTCCCCTTGCCTTCCTCTCCTCCTCTTCTGCCAACTGTCCTCGCCATTATCATTTTTGGTATTCTTGACTCCAACATCTTTCTATATGTCCCATCCATCTCAGCTCTGCGCCTTCACCATCCCACTATATTTGCTTCTCCATAAAAGTTCATTCAATTCTTGATTTGTTCTTCTCACCCATATCTCTCCTCCCCTCTTCCTTTAAATTTTTTTCTCAAACTTTCCGCTCCCACACCGCTAGCCCTGCTTGCTCCGCCTTGTTTAGTGTCCAAGTCTCACACGCATACAAAACTACTGGCCTTATTACCCGTTTTATATCCTTATCTTCAGTTTCCTTGATACATCTTTCTTCCTTAACATCCCATTGAGTGCTGCAATACATCTATTCCCTGCCATTAATCTAGCTTGAATTTCCATTTCTACACCCGGCTTTCTAGTTATTGTTGTTCCTAAGTATGTAAATTTTCTAACTCCTCGAACTGGTATACCTTCCATTCTCGTGTCTATTTCTTAGATATCCTCCTTTTCTAAATTCCTTATCAGACATTCCATATATTTTGTCTTCTCTTCATTTATGTATAATCCAACCTTCTGCCCTTGTTCTTCTAATCTTTTTATGATCTTCCTTAATTCTTCCTTGCTTCTTGTCAATATAACTAAATCGTCAGCAAACGCCAGGCATTGATGTCTTCTCTGGTATAAAATTCCCAACCTGTTAATTTCCGCCTCTCTCTCTCCAATACCAAACTGAACAGTATCGTCGAAAGGGGATCACCTTGCCTAACTACTTATGATAATTAAACTGAAGTAGTTAAGCCAAAGAATATATGTAGTTGGAGTAAGCAAAGATTTGTCCTTGTCAAGTAGTAGGCGTATTGCTGTGAGTGAACTATTCTATAACAGCTATCACACCTTCATAATTAATATAAGCTATTTAGATTACTTGTGATAAGGAAAGAGTATCATTAATGCACGTTCACTAAATACCTGATATATAGAAGGTAATGGTTTGCTACAAATATACAATACACTTACCTTAAATTTGTTGTTCAACTTGTAGGTAGTGCAGGAAACGAGGAAGTTTAGTGAATATTTAATATAAATTTAAATAAAAAGCAGTATTATTAGTAATAGTTTTATTTTGTATAGGACAAACACAGTGAGTACCTGATATGAATGAAAGACTTTTACTTAAACTTTAACAAAATTTTTTGTTTTAAACAATTTACAACGTAGTGATATTTCCTTGACACAAGTAACATAAGTTTCTTGTATTCAGAATAGAAAAAAAAGTTGGAATGTAGAGGGGTTGATATACGCTGAAACTTGGTTTTATCAGTATGATCGAGTTTGCATTTCGGTATTAGATATTTTCGCAGTATTTCGATAATATTTGCCTGTGCGTTACCTAAACTGTTTGTCACCTGTTTACAGTGGTTTGAATAACGATAAGTATTGTTATAATATAATGGGTATATTACTAGTAAAAAAAAAAAATATACATATATAGTTACGGATATTTTTATAAATAGATATGTCTGAAGAACAATTTTATATTCGGCTTCAATATAAAGGCCATTTTGAGTGGTGTAGCATTGGCACGGAGATAGAAACCGCAATAAAAAAAGGTTAATAATTGATTTCATTATGCATGAATATGTAATCCCTTACAAGTCTAGTAATTGTAGAAATAGTTGCCACGATGTAGTATTAGTTTGTGTCTATTAGAAGAAGAGTTCGCTTCGTTTTGTATGTTAACATAACCTAAGAATTATTCTTTAAAAAAAAACATACTGTAAATGTAGTATCTAAATAAATACTTTTTAGTTGTAAAGTTATTCGATTTGTATTTTTTCCTTACCTACGATTTAACAATTCACAAAATAAAATTTAAATAAACTAATTTTATTAATATGTTAACTATGTATACTTGTAATTTATTTCGAGTTTTTACCTTAAAGTATGTGGTGTTACATGGTAGCAATACAAATCCTATGTAAGAAACAACGTATATTATAAGTAAGATAAAATATGTTAATTTAGCCAACGAAATTATTATCAAGCAACTAATCTTGCATAGGTCTTCTGCCAGCATAATTAAAAGTATAATAATGTATTGGGTTTGGTCTTGCTGTTTGCAAACAATTGAGTAACATTTCGTCATGCTGCTGGCTTTTTCAGAATAACCAACAATTCAGTTATTTTTGACGAAACTTTAATCAGTTTTTTGCAACCAACAGTACTAGACTAAAGGTTATCGCACATTAGTCCGTCACAAACAGCACGGTGCGCCCCGTACAAAAAAAACGGATAGAATTAAAACAATGCAAATGAATGAACAAGCGCCCATTGTACCAGCATACATAGTTCAGCGCAATGCTATTGGTTTTGTGATGGGCGCACCGTGCCGTGCTGCGACGGGCTAATGTGCGATAACCTTAAATAAAAACACCATTTTTGTTTCTTGATTTAAAGAAAGGATCCTTAAGTTCAAGTAAGTACCGTTTTCATGTTTAATAAAATAACGTTTGATTTAAAGGTATTAGATGTTTCCCACTAGAAAACGACAAACTAATATTAAGCTCGCTTTGCATTTATTTTAAAGAGAGGCCTGGTTTATATCAAATTTATTTTTTCCCAATTCAAAGTTCTCATGAGTTCGAATTAAATATATAATATTCTTGAAACCAGTTTTTTTTTTTATTTGTTTCAAGTAACCAGCTTTCCTTTGTCTAAGGACATTAAATTTCTTCAAACAAGGAATTCATTTGCTTATATATAAGAACGAGAGGTACTTCAGTTGAGAAATTCTAACTTGATTCTAGAAATTACTTCTCTGTGTGTACCAGACCAGTAGTAATAACCCAGGTAGCACACAATATTTATAAAATATCTATTTTATATTTTACAAATATTATATGTATGAAAAATATTTCCAACATAAACAACACATTTATATAATATTTGTTTATAACTGTGCATATATATTTAAAAATCATATTTATTATACATGGAAACAATATTTATATCACACATTCCAAACCCAAAGTTAACATTCAACATATAAGTAATATTTATAAAATATTGCGAGTTTAATATTGATTGCAAAATATTTTTTGAATATTTATTTTATAATCGTTTTCCAATATCTTATTTTGGTTTTACGAAAATATTTATTTAATATTATTTTATATGGGAAATATAATCATGTATAGCATACAATATTTATACAACATGAATTTAATATTTAACAACTATTATATCTACATACATGATAAATATTATCAGGTTTTACTTAACCAACAAAAGTAGATGGATATTCATGTAAAAAACAAAGCACAGATTGGGTTGGTCATAATTTCGGTTATCTATTAAAAATTTTAATTCATGGCTTCTAACAGCATTTTAATCGAATATCTTAAACATTTATATATAATTCTTGTTCGTAATATTGAAAGAATTAATAATATATTTTTAAGTAGAATAACGCATGTACAAAATATACTCTATTTTAACAAAAATTAATATCTTTCTCTTATTATTTTAATTTGTATTTGAACTATTAAATTACTGGCTTTAGGTTTTACAAATTTTTCATCTGCGGTTGTCCAATCCTACTTGCTGTTTTGAGTCACGTGAGCTAGTGCATATATCGTATCGTAAACAAGCGACAAGCACGTGTGCATCACGTGAGTGGTGAGTGGAGTCATAGCAGTGGTGTGTAGTTTTATGGTCCATGATTGTGGGTTATAAGAACAGAACTCGTGAATAAACATTGCACTGGTTATAATTGACAACTGGTAAGTGTCGTAATTATAAATTTAATATTAGAAGTTAAGAACTGTTACGACGCAGGTGTTACTGCTTGTTTACAAAAATAATGTTACAGGATAGAGGTATGTCGTCCAACTCGAAATTGTCATAAGTATCATTTGGTCAAACACACTCTTAAAAAATATGAAATTAGCAGCTTACAGAATGGAGATATGCATAACAAATATCAAAATATTGGTGAACATATTGGGGATATTGCAAAATATAGCAAAAACAGTAATTGATAGTAAGAGGAACGGTTACACGATGCAGTACATTAACAAGATTTTTTTGTAGTAAAGATGACAGAAGGATGAAACAACGAGAATGAGACGAATGCTGTTATGACAGCGTTGATACAGGTAGGCAAGGCTTTTTAAAAGTAGACAATAATTGCAATAATTATATACATGTTTTGTATTGTTTTATTTAAATTTTGTTTCCTTAATACAGTAGTTGCATAAAAACTTCCATCAAGGTTTAAAATACTGCCAAAAATATATATTACGTGAATATTTCGATTTTAGCTATCAGCGGTCTAAGTTCTACGAGCACCCCAGTTTTAGTGGTAAGTTGTACAGTATATGAGTAGTAAGATGTTTTTTATACAAAAGTTGATGTGTTGCAGATGTCTTGAGGCGATTGTTGGTATGGAATATTTGCTGATAAACAATGTCCAATTGTTGTATAAATTTAATCCAGTTGCCACAAGGATGAGATCGACATACGAGGGTACAGATGAATCATTAAAAGACAGTATCAGTATACCTAGCGCAATCAAAATCTTGTATATCTAAGTAATGTGCATTTGAATTATTTAATCTTTGAAATAAAAAAATTTAGCACACTTTTTTATCTTGTAGAAGTATGCCGTCCAGCATTAACCCTTTTTTTTGTATATGTATGTTGTTAATATGTAGAGTATGTTGATGGTTATCTTGTGTTGCTTAAATATTGTTAATCCATATTTTTTATTTTGCAGTAGAACCTCTCATTACGGAATTATATTGACAAAAAAGTTCATATGTAATATTTTATGTCTTCTCGATTATCAGGATTTTTCATTATCCAGACCATGTCAGCCTTCAATTAGTCCGGATACTGGAGGTTCTACTGTACATAGGAATGGTGTTGTGGCATAATCTCATATGTAATTTTACAGCAATAATTAGAAAGTGTTTATTAGCGTCAACATCCTAACTGAAATCACACTCGATTCCAAATTGTTTCCTATTCGATTTGAGATCAGATTTGAGTTCTGATATTTAAATCAATGCTTTATAATTATTGTTGCAAATGGAAAATCATATAGCAGATACTTTCACAAGACATCCACATGTATATGGATTAGCAATATTAAAGAACATAAGAAAACCAGTATTTCTCAATATGCTCTATATATTAATTACAATATTTTCGAAATAAAAAAAAAATCTGTCATTTCTATATGGAATATATTTGAAAAAATATTATACCTATATAAGAAATAATATATACTACATATGTATTGGATAATATGCGAGAAATATTAGTTAGCAATATTTATGAAAAAAAAAAAAAATCTGTCACTTCCTATATAAAATATATATTGGCAAAAAAATATTTTACTAATATTTGGTGCTACCTGGGAAGTAATACGTTACTTACCACTAATTTGTCAGGTACGTTGTGTAATAGCCGTTAATAAAAGCACTATTTACAGTAACAACTTGCATTCAGGAAACTGGGTTTAGTTGCAGGTATTAATTGAGGAGAATAGTTCCAAGTAAAACCTTATCTATTGTAAATAATTTTTTATCAAGTAAACACTTTACTTAGCCCATTTTTCTCAGTGTTCAAGCAGATATCCCCTCAAAGTTGTTAATTTTAGTAAAAATTACGTAACACACTGACTATAATGAAGTAGTTTTGTCTATAATAGTGGTAATCACAACTAAATGTGCTACTTGGGTATTCGTTTTTGTTGATGAAATCAAATCACTCCCGATCCAAAAATGAATCAATCCTTTTTTGCAAGACCATATCCTTTCTCATTTTACATTAAATCCCACCTATACCCCACCAGTCAACAAATAATAAAGATCGACCCGTTCCCGAGCTAATACGACCACGGTAATAATACCTGTTATTACTGTGACGTAATGATTAAACGCCAGACGACAAAACAGCGGCACTCAGACCTTCTCGCCGGCAATATTAACGGCTCAGGGGCGTCGAGGACGCGGTAACCGCTGCAACGTATTTGTTAGGCTGTCATCGCGACGATTCCCGGCAGTTTCCGCTTCCGCTACCCCCAATGAGCCTGATTATAATCTCTGGTCATTACCAGACCGAGCCGCATCGCTCTACCGCTCTACGTTGCGTGGGAAGGGGTATGTGTACGTGCTAGTGTGTGCGCCCGGGGGGTATTACACACGTCATTCTTGACGCTTGGTCCCGGATTAGCTGCTGGGAGGGATTCTTTTCTTGTAGCGAGGATAATCCCTTCACATATTCGTCAGGATCCTTGACGTGGCATGTTGGAGTGGAGAGAGAGCGGCAGTCCGATAGTTTCTGGACGAGTATAGAGTGCTGATGCGCCAACAATGCTTGATCTCGGTGGAAGAGTTATCGATTTTCATCGATGGAAATGGAATGAAATATCTTTTACATACAATAACATAAAATGTTAAAAATAACATAACATATAACATGCAAGCGTCATCATAATGGTTGCAATGAATTTCCGTATGTTGTATCACTAAGGTGGCCAACTATTTTTTGTTCAAAAAGAGTACACTTTGCAAGTATTTCATAGGTGAAAAAAAAAGAAGAAAAAACGATTATTTTCTTTTAAAAATATATTTTTCTTCGGAGTGGATTTTTTTGCTAAATGAGGATGTTCGTCTAATAATGTAGCCACATCCGAACAACTTTCATTTTGCATATTAAATTTGACTGTTAAGACGGCAGGTAATGTTTTTACAGAAAGTTGCTACTTCTCACTGCTCCAATAATCATTCCCTAGTGAAAATACCTTTTCAACAGCAGCATTAGTGCCTGGACAACATAAGGAAATTTCTATTAAAACTTTTAAATTTTCATGTGGGATATGTTCTACTCTAAAATGCCGAAAGATTTCTACCCATCTTTTGTCAAGTTCTATTTTCTCATCGTTCCATTTCTTCAATTTTTCTTCATTTAAATATAAATTTAGTCTTCGAATTTCTTCAAAGAGAAAATTGTCATTAATAACAATGTCTTTTACTTCCTTCATTACAAATTCGACTGCTGAAGAAACTTCTTTCCATTCAATTTTACTATTTAGAAGGGTCCATTTGAAACAATTTAATGCTCTAAAGTTCACTATCCATTCTTCGATATATTCATAGCAAACTATAACTAACAGCTTCTTGCGGGTTTCGCCGTGTGTCAAAACTTTCGCTCGAAAGCGAAAAGCGAAAGTTTTGACACACGGCGAAACCCGCAAGAAGCTGTTAGTTATAGTTACACCGGCCGTGAAAGCCTACGCAGTGTTATTCATGGCAAATTTTATAAAAAATTTTAACTTCTTTTAAAAATTCGTTTTTTATTCCGGGATTGGAATCTTCCAAAACGGTCAGTATATTCTTTAGAATTAATGGTAAAAATCCATCGTTATATCTTGATTTACATTGCAGTATGAAATCGTTTAATATAATACAAACTTCTGCTGCTGAAATCTTATCTCCTTCAATTTGTAGGGTAATTTTATGAAACAACGACGCCTGACTGTGAATAAAATAAAGCATATAGGTTCTGACATATCGTTTTGAAAGAATTTCTTCAAAATTGTAGGACATTTGTCAAGGCTTAAAAAAATATGAACGTAGTGGATCATATAACTGCAAAACGCGTTCTAATGCTGGAGTTAAAGCAAACCATCTGACTTTGGAATAACCAAGCAGTTTTTTGTATTGAACACCAGCCTCTTCACAAAATTCTTTCAAACTTGCTACCCGTACCGTAAACCGATTGAAATATAAATATATATTTGTAATAATTACTTCCACATCTATTGACATTGAACTTGATGTTGTATTGATGGCATTTGATATAATGTGAGCATTACAACCAATTCCAAAAATATTTCGTTTCAGAAGATCTTGTAATTTTGTGTACACATTATTGATACCTTAGCCGAGAGCGCAAAATTTTGTTATTCAAATTGTTATCTGTTATAACTCGAAATAAGTGATTAGACAAAATTTCTGATGTTTCCCCTTCCATTGATTCCAAATTTAAAATCTTAATTTGAATACCGTTCTTAATATCGAAGTACCTTACTAAAATTGGATAAAGTTTTATTTCATTGTGATTCGATGCGTCTGATAGAATAGATATATATGATACAGAATCCAGATTTTCTGATAGCATTTTCTTGCAGTATTCATTAAATACGCTGGTTACGCGTACAAGATTTTGTTCGCGCACAAGAAAATTTTTCGTCACAATTTTTTTTTAATAATTTAGTAGTACAGTCCATGCTGCGAAAACTTTGATTATGGATTATTGTGTGAAAAGCGAAAGTACCCTCCATAACTGCCAATTTTTTTTCATTAGTTCCAAAAGTATTCCCTTTAAAAAATGTTGTCAGTTTGGATGTTGACGCTGCTGCGTCATGAGACGTTTTATGTACTTTAGTTTCAATGTGTGCCGTTATTGCACTACGTCCATGAATTGCAATTGAAAATTCCCTATTTCAGATTGTGCATTTAACCAAGGAGTCATCATTTCGATTTTTAACTACAATGAACGGAAACTCTTTTTTTAAATTTTCGTTTAAACGATTTTTCCTTCTTTTGTTATCGCTCATATTTGAATTAATAATCTAAAAATTGTATTACTAATATAATTTTTATTCTGATTTTAAATAAATATTATAATCTGATATTATTTAAGTAAAATGAAAATGAAACTATAATATTAATACTTACATGCAACTTAACCTTCACTAGATAAATAAAATAAAATTTTATTCAACGAAATTGTTGGTTTTCTCTAACCTCAAATTAATTAAACAGAAAGGGAATTCCGATAAAACTTTGCCGTACATACTACGCATGCGTCAAGACTGTCAAGCATGCCGTACATACTGCACATCAAAAATCAGCCTAGGGATTACGTACACAAATATTGGAGAGATAGATATATCCATCTCTTTTCACAAATGTAATTTTGACGTTGTTAGAAAAAGAGGTCTGTAGTATCTATCTATCTCTTCCGGTACATAATACGGCCTCTCAATTGTGCCGGAAACGGCAGCCATATGTGCGCGCGAAATTCAAATCACTGTCAAACTCGTGTCTGGTAAAGTTATTAGAGGCAAAAAAGTATAGAGATGGGAAAAGTCTAACAACGGAGACAGCCTTATGCGTGATTCTGTCAATTAGAAAGAATAATTGCGACGCAAGCCTAACGGTTAGTGTGGTAGTGGTGTTGTGTCGTTGACAATGACATTTTGAAGAAACTATTTATACAAATTCACTTGAGAAGCGAACATAAAGATTAAAATATTAAAAGAAGAACGAAATTCAGTTTTATTAGTTATAAATATGGATTATTTCACGCCAAAAATATCCAAACGAGCGCCATCTACAGAGTCAAACTTCAGTTACCCAAAGAATACGTAAAATATAAACATGTCAAAACTAAAGAAACCCGAAATATTTGTTGTAATGAAACGTTGTCAAGGATATTATTAATAAATTAATTACAACAGAAAGTTCTAACTTCTGCCTAGTTCAGTATGATAAATTAACGTTATTTTTAACGCGAACAGTCACACTGAAGATGTGTGTTAGGTTATGTTGAATGTATGTATGGTCAGTGCTGTGAAGGTAAAACCTGGTTAAAATTAATAAGTGAAGTGTTTTTCTTTATTATCATCTTCCGAGGCAACACAAAGAGAGACAGAGTTCGAAACGAGGTAGTAAAAACTAAGAACAGATTTAAAATCGTTCCAAAGCAGTACAGAGAAGCAACTAACGTGATTTGGACACTTAATTCGACTGGAGGAGCAGAGGCAAACATAGCCACAGAGGAAGAGAATAAGAGGGAGATCATGTTAAAGTTAAAGTGGAACAACGTGATAGGTTAGTGCTTGGAGGAGAGAGGCTTGGATTGGAACAGCAGAAAAGTGCTACCAAGGAACAGGAAACATCGAGCAAATTTATAAATCAGTGAAAGTATTAAACACCTTACATCTTGGGGCATATACAAGGTTATCATATACGTCACCTCCCTTTTAAATGCTAGTATCCCTACATAGTCAAAATTAAATAATAAAAAAAAACTCTTTGTGTTTATTAAAAACAAGTTTGTAGAATAATATAAATATATATGTTTATGACAGATGTTGCGAATACTTTTACGTGAAGTTTCATATCTTTGTTTAATAATGGCTTCTTTTTGAATTTTTAGTAATTTGACTTGCCTTATATTTACTAGACCATTATTTACTTCCGGAATTATTCGGCTTACAACAGATTGTTCTACCGCCACCTAAAAATTTTGCTCCACACACTTCTGGTAACCACTGTGTGCCTAAAAATAGTGAAATCCTTAACCAATATACTTTGAAAATATAGTATTTCCATGTTTGAACAGATATTCCACTTCTATAAGTGCTATTAGTGTTTGTCTTTATTGCTGTATGAATGGTTGTATATTTGTTATGTGAGCACCGTATTCTAGCAATCTATCTATAAGTAATTTTACGAAAATGTCAAGAAGTAGTTCAAATGATCAAGTTAGGTCCAGGTCTATTTCAATTATAGAATTATTCCTACAAAAACACAAATAATCTTTTTATGTAATGTACCTTTTGATTGCCTATTTCACAGTTAGTGTTATCATTAACAGTTAAAAGTTGCTCTAATAAACCAACAGCCAACAAATTCTTGAAATCATTACTCATTTTTAAAAATCAACTCGTTTCCATTGACAATTCAGTAAACTTTAACCTCACTTTTGTTCATAACGTTGCTGTCATTCGTATAACAGCAAGGAATCGCATGGCGTTATTTTATTCCACATAACGTACTGTAAATAACATGCATGTTATTTTATAACGTACACTTATCGGATACAGCATACCACTTCTGACAGAAATAACGTAAATACGTTATATTTATTGATAACGTACATGTTATTAATAAGGTAAATGATACAGCATAAGGGAGAATAACATACAGGAAGTGATAAATAAAACTGAGAAGCTTCAAACGGAACATTTTCAAACGAAAGAAAAGCTGAACATCATTAAAATAAATGGGATCCAAATTACTAGCTGCTTTTACCAAAAATATAGCATTAATGGAGACTCGGATATAATTGTATATAAGGGACAATATATTACAACTATCGGTTGAAAATGAAATTGAAGTAGCGTCTGTTGTATAATTGCCTGTTTTTCTCTGTTTTATAACATAATATTACACAAAGAATTGATGAAGTAACTCATTTTTATTGTAATATAGACTTTTAAAAAGAATTACAGTTTAACAAGACGAAACTTCAAACAGTTTCGCTTAATGATCTCTCGTGAGTGAAACGTGTAGCAAAAAATACGCTTAAAAAAGAGGTTGGAAAGAACAGGAATTTCAATATCATTTTATTCTACAGCCTGTCCAAAATAATAATGGGATAGTATTGGAGTCTTGAAGACGGTAGAAGTTGCGGTGTTGGTTAAATTAAGAAAAACTTGCACAATTTACATGGTGTTTGCAAAAGCAAATTACAGCGTTAACTGTCTTTTTCCATTGCTTTAATTATGCACTGCTTCAGAACATAATTACTTAATTATACATTTCCATTTAGAATAAGTAAATATTTCAACCATTTTCAGTTAAAAATTAAATTGCTATTATACAACGTGTGTATAAATTGTCGCAAAAGCTACACGTAGCGACATACTTCGTTCGTTTCTGAATCGAAAATCTAAATGATAAAATATTGTACTATGCTTCATAAGTCTTCACGAGGTTCTTGAAGTTCGGTTTTTTAGTTCCTTAATAAGCGTTTGTGTTCGTTATTTGTCGGTATAGATAGCTGCAATTTTGAATTTAGACGATTTCTTATTCCTGTTTTTTCGTAAACAGTTTCTTTTTGATTTCAGAGCCTGGTTTCAACATTTCTTCATAAGCATCCTCTCATGAAAAACACATTTGGCAACATTATAGGAGAATGACTTTGTATTCTAATTTGATTTCAACATTAATCTGAAGTGCTCAATTTTATGCAAGCTCTGCTCTTTTTCGTGATTACTCGTATTCTCTTAGTTTTTCTGTTTCAGTGTTTTTATCGTTCTCGTATTATTGTTTTGTTTATTTACAATGGTTTTTACATTTAATGAATATGCCGATATTTATATGGTATACGGTTTTTGTAATGGAAATGCTAACATGGCAGAACAGGAATATCGCGTACGTTTTCCAAACCGGAGACATCCTACTGGAAACGTATTTTGACGACTGGACCAACGTCTACGTGAAACTGGTTCGTTTAAGAAAAGAAATGCCAACGCTGGTCGACCTAGACAACGGCATACATTACAACTGGAAGATGAAATTCTAGACTCAGTACATGAAGATCCCTCCGTCAGTACTCGACAGTTGGCGTCCACATTCAATATCCGCGGTAATAAGACCGTTCATTTGGTTCTACGTGAAAACCTTCTTTATCCATACCATATAACTAAGGTACAGCCGCTCTATGAAAACGATAACATACACCGTTTAAACTTTTGTCATAGTATCTTAAATAGGGATTCAAGAAGATGGCGACTTTTTACGAGGTGTTCTTTGGACCGACAAGTTTATGTTTACCAGAGATGGTGTACTCAATACCCATAATTTTCACCATTGGGCAGATGAAAATCGTATGCGTTTCGGAAATACGGTCACCAAAGAAAGTTTTCAGTTAATGTTTGGCTGGGTATAATAAATCACCGTGTCGTTTGGCCAATCTATCTGTCAAATCGACTTGATGCCAACGGGTATTTAAATGTATTAGAACAAGTTATTGACGAGATGCCATTGAATATAAGCCGTAACATGTTTTACATGCATGATGGAGCTCCGGCACATTTTTCTCGTAATGTGAGAGAGTGGTTGGATGAACATTTCCCTAACAGGTGGATTGGTCGCGGTGGTCCTATCTTATGGCCTGCAAGGTCTCCCGACCTAAATCCTTTAGGCTTTTTTGTTTGGGGTTTCATAAAGGTGAAAGTTTACGCAACACCTCCACAAGACGCTGACGAAGTTATAGGACGAATTAACGCGGCAGTATTAGAAATTACACCGGAAAGGCTTGAACAAGTAATACAGACAATACCTCGTAGATTGCAAATGTGTTTACAAACAGACGGATATCAATTTGAACATATGCGTAGGTAATAGTGTCGCTAATTTATTACAAGAGATGCGTTCGAAAAATCAAAACTACTAATTCTGTTTTAATAAAGCTTTCTTATTGCTTTTCCCTATGTATCATTTGTGTTATCCAATTTGTCATTTGTAATTCTGGTCTGTCAATTTTGACAAGTATTGTAACTACCATTACGGTAGTATGCGACTACAGTGTTGCCAAATGTATGTTACTTTCAAGTGGCTCCTGAAGACGCATGCACCATATTTTACCATTTAGATTTTCGATTCAGAAACGAAGGAAGAATGTCGCTGCGTATAGCTTTTGCGACAATTTATACACACGTTGTATAGTTACTCAGTACCTAATGAGATGTAATTCATTTTAAAACACAGTATTATTTGTAATTACTTATTATTAAAATAACATTTTAAACCAACCGGGGTGCCAAATTTAGGCAGGAAAACTCTTTTTTTTTCGAATTATATAAATTACTTTTAAATGTACTATATTCTATTTACCTGCAAATGATATCTCAAACACATAACAGTATTTTTTTTGTGTAACACGCTCCACAATAACATGTTTCGCTCGTGCGGTAAAAAAAAAAAGTTGCAGGATGTGATAAAACTTTTCCATCCAAACATTTTAAAAAGTTACTCACGCGAGGCGACAATACACCGCCTATTGTACAATATTGATTTAATAACTAGATAAATTGCGCAGTTAAAATCGACGTTATATTACCGGATATCTCGCCACGATAAAGCACGACCAAGCTTTCACACAACATTTCGAGCGCACGGAAATCTAATCATCCTAACGCGATAAGTTGTAAGTTCTGCGTTCGCATTGTACCGAAGTTACAACTTCCCAGTTATTCCACCTCAGTCTCGACTCGCTTTTATTTTTTTTTTACCGTAACATCGGAAGAAGAAAAAGCAGCCCGTTCAAAACTACCAGCGAAGATTTACCTCACACCAGGTCGGAGTGCGCTCCATTAAAGCTGCGAGTTCCTAGTTCTTCGCACGTACGATTCCCAACAACTGGTAATGCTTGTGTTGGTCTTTATATGTGTTTGTGTGTGTGTGTGTGGTAATTTTGCGAAGCAACCGAACAGTAGAATGGCCGAAGAGGATTTAGTTCCGGCGAGCGGGTTTGGGAAAGGTGTACCACGCCCGAGTATTAAGAGAAAATCGGATTACCAGTTGGTTAGTAGTGTAGAAGTTATGGGGAGTTAAGAGGCCAACTATATTGAGAGTCTAGACTATTGAGGTACCCGCCTACTTGCCGTAGTTCCATTTGGGGTTTAATTGGATAAAAGAGGATGGTAATTGACTTATGGTTGATGGGGAGTACGTGCAAGATTTTGAACAAGGATTTTATTTCCAAATAGAATTTACAGTGCAATACTGTTTAAGGGGAGACAGCAGTGGAACTATGTAACTTTATATGGAAAAGAAATATCTTTGCTATTTCTTTCTATATCATGAATTGGTACTATGTAAATACTTCGTTAATGATCGGGTGATCCGAAATAATAACCGAATGGCATAGAAATAGCAAGAGGTCATACTTGATGACGAACACGGGCAAGAGATGGTGACCTTGTTTGGTGAGAGCAGTGGCATGGTTGTTTTTGAATTTGCGGATTCGGACGTGGGTGTTCCGCAGGGTCCTGTTTGGGTCCCTTTCTCTTTCTGGTCTAAAATGACTTAAAAGGGTAAGCTTGTTTAGTGAGGGCGATTACATGGTTGTTCCTGAATCTGTGGATTTGGACGAGGGTGTTCTCAGGGTTCCGTTTTGGGTCTTCTGTTTTTTCTTTTTGATCGACGTAAATGACTTGGTGGATTTCTTTGCGATTGGGTACTTTAGTAAAGTTTAAATAAATATAAATGTATAAATATACAGGGTGTCTCCCCGTTGACTTGCATAACTTCATAGGGTTATTCCTCGTATCAAAATTAGCAAAACACTTTCATTCAGCATGGGGTCCAATTCTCAACCGTTTTCTAGATATATGGGTGGTCAAAAACGCTGAAAGTCACTGGTTACGGTAAGTAATTTAGATGAATCATGGACGCATTTGGCTCGACTGGTAACTTATTTAGATCCAATGTACTTGACGTAGGCTTTTTGACAGTTGTCATGTAAGCAGTTTTGTTGTATTTTTGACAGTTTTGGATTTCGCTCGTAGAACCTTTAAAAATGCCTCTTTTTACGAAGGTACGCTGTAAATCTATAACTCAAAATGGAGAAATTACATTTCAACAAATCCCACTTGGCAAAATAACATAACTATAACGTCGTCCAAATGTTATCTTGTAACGCGAAATGTTACAAAAATATATACAATGTACCACATGCAGTAACATTTCTACGACTGTTTAATGTCCGCCTAAGCGATGTTACGAAACAATATTTTCCAGTAATGTTAATACGAGGTCTTCGAGTAATATTACTTTAGCATGACGATTAATGTTGAAGTATAGCTCTTCCGTAACATTTCTCATATGTTAAAGAGAAATATTGATACAGTGTGGCAATTAAATGTTTCTATAAATATATCTACGCTAATGTTTCTATTAGGATCTTTTATTTACTCCAAAAGTTCTTGCTGTATTATACAAGAAACATGATGTTGAGGTTTATCGAGAGGTTATATTAATTAATATAAAACGGAATCTCAATCAGTCTTATTGAAATTCATTGTTAATATTATAATTTCATGTTACACTCGATAGATCGGGGCCTCTCTGTTTATACGAATTTATCTTCACTTACTAAAATTACAATATTAACATTAAACATTAATGCCAGAAAAATATAATGGATAAGGCATTTTTATAATATAACATTATAAGTCTTTTTTTTGTAGTTATTTTTGCAGATACATTAAAATGGTCAGTCATATATCATATAGTTCTATGTGAAAACTAAATAGTAATACTATAAATAATATTATAAATAGCTATCTAAGTAAACGAAATACATTAATAAATACTTTAAAAAGTAAAATGCTGCTTACAGAAGACAATAAAGGCATTTATTGATTAAAAAAAAAAGTACATTAAATTCCATTTTAATAAACTTCAGTATTGGAAACAGATTATGGGGCACATAAATTAACATGAATAGAATCTAAACAAAAACTCACAATACATAAGAAAAACGCCCCGAATGCATTTTATTCCTTTGAACATTTTGCTGTTTTTCTATCAAATCTTTGTTTTGCATAACGAAACCGTTCCATGACAGTTATTTCGTATTCTGTATATGTGAGTACAATATTTCTTCTAATTCTCTCTGAAATTAAAAAAAAAGACACACCGTCAAAAAATAGAGATCAGAAAAACTATTTTATTTATATGAAAATTGAGGATAAGCTGCATATTTTATATAATAACACTGTTTATAATCATTGTAAACTTTGTATTTGATCAAGAATTACTATGAATTCTAAGAATGACATTACGTGACATTGCCCATCCTTATAGCACAACAGGTAGGTTTTACTATAACATATATAGGTTATGATATACATAATACATATCTGTCTTAAAGATCTTCGATGAATTTGAAAGGATCGACATACCTACTTTAGCATTATAAATAAAACTTACCTGTTAATGTTGAGTCATTATTGACGGGAATTTTTTCTCATCAAAACAATTGCGACGCACAATCCCAAGATGGTCCTATCCACGCCCTGTCCAGTCACGATTACCGTATATTGTGAAAGAGGGGGTTCACAGGCCCACGCCAACTCGTGTATGCGCGGTACAAAAAAACTTGTGATGGCCTACAAAAAATGTTAAAAAAATTTCATCACCATTATTTACATTATAGAGAAAATTTGCTCCATTAGTTTTGTGTTTTCAAAATTCTAAATTTGCAGAAACATACCTACCTATCTTACACTTTATAAAATGTAAATATGTTAATGTTACAAGCGCAAATGTTGTAACATTTCTTGTAATGATTCACCTTGTAAATATGGCAATGTTACAACTAAATATTACCTCAACATTTCTGACAACAAAGTATTTGTTTTTGCAACATTGTTTTAAAATATTTTTTCCTGATTACATTGAAATCTTACTGTAATGGCCTGCAATATTTCTATCATTATTTAATGTTGCTGCAAAATTTCAGTAACATGTTTTTGTTTAACATCGCTGTCTATTAAATAATGTAATATTACTGGGATATCTGCAACATTACTTGCCAAGTGGGATTATTTCTTTGATTCTATAAAACATATTAGAAAGCTAATTATAATATTATTATGAAACATGATTATAATCAATACGGCGACCTTTAGTCTCAATACATCTACAGTAACAAATCACAAAATAACACACAAAAGCTTATATTCCTTCATACGCAACAATAGCGCCGACCTCTCTGCCACGGAGATGGCGCGCTTTTATTCGCACGAGTATCCAGCGCCTATTTTGAATAAAGAGCGAGCGAGTTACCTCTATAAAATTCCGAACAATAACTACGAAAGTCCCCCGCGCGCAATTCCAGCGGTCGGAGTTTGTTTTATCCGCGAGCCTTTTATATAAAGATTGGCCCCAAACGGAAATGAGATCCGTACGAGTGGGTCAACCCCGGCAAGATTCGTTCCGTTTATGACCATCACGGTGTATGGGATCGTTATTAAGGATGAGCAGGACGAGAATGAGGGTAGGAGAAATACGTGACTTGACCGAATGCGTTTATGTTATGGGCATGGGCCACTGCGTCATTATAACTGTAAAAATTATTGAGGATTGAATTGAAGGTTATGTATTAAATGGAAAATCAGTGGTAAGTTCTTTCCATTCGTTTTATTTAATTCGAAGGTCTTTTAAATGACTACATGTCCACGTTTCGGCATTGATGTGCCATCCGCGCAGTTTATAATTGCGCTACAAAGTGCATTGATACCTTGTTATGATTTTGCTTTCATCTTTTAATGTCCCTTGGTGTTTCTAAGACCTGAGGCACATTAATGTCGAAACAAATACATGTAATCTTAAAAGATATTAAAATCAAATAAAATGGAATGGAAAGGAGTAAATGCTGATTTCCTGTTTCATATATAAAGTCTATTCGATAGAATAATATGATTTGAAAAATAATATTTTAACAATTCTCAATTTTTGAAAAATTAAAAGAAAAATAAACATTGTGAAAAAAGTGGGAAAAATTTAAAACTGTTAAGAGATTAAAAAAAATGAAATGAAAAAAAAACAAAAAGCCTGAAAACAAAATTAAAAACATTCAAAAAATGTTGTGAAAGATCAAAAGCTTGAAGCAATTTCCGAAACACACAAAAAATAAACAGAAAAAGGGTGAAAAATTGAAAAAAAAAAAAATAGAAACTGTTAACGATGTTATAAAAAAGTTCAAAATTGCTAAAAAAAGTTTTAAAATAGTAAAATAATAAAAAGGAAAAATGAAAAAAAAGTAAACAAATGCAGAAAAAGATAAAAAATAGAAAAATGTTTAAAAAAAGTATAAAAGGGAAACAACCGTTAAAAAAGAAGAAACTAATAAAAACGAAAAAAAAGGTAAAACAGTAGAAAAAAATAAAAAAGCTAAAAAAAATTGCCAAAGAGAGAAAAAAGCTTGGAAAAAATGCTAAAAAGTTTAAATAGCGGAAAAGAATAAAACAAAATATAAAGAAGGAAAAATGCAGAAAGCGGTGCAAATTTCGAAGAAATGTTTAGAAATGTATAAGAATTGTTAAGAAAAAGAAAAACCCAACAAATGTAAAAACGAGTTAAAAAATGGAAAAAAGGCAAAAAAGTGTGAAAAGTTAAAAAATTAAAAAGCTAAAAAAATACTAAAAAAAAAAAATGAAAAAATTAAAGAAATGAAAAAGAATTTAAAAAAGTGAATTTAAAAAACGGAAGCGAGAAAGTAAAAAAAGCTTGAAAAAAATTAAAAACCTTTAAAAAATGTGAAAGATAAAAAGCTTGAAGCAACTTCTGAAAAACTAACAAAACTAAACAGAAAAAGTGTGAAAAAAATAGAAAAAAAATAGAAACTGTTATAAAAAAGTATAAAAGTTAAATCGTTAAAAAAAATAAAAAAAACAAATAAATATAAAAAAGAGTTAAAACGAAAAAAGGAAAAAGTAGGAAAAAATAACAAAGCTAAAAAATAAGAATTGCTAAAATGAGAAAGAAGTTTGGAAAAAAATGCTAATAAGTTTAAATAACGGAAAAGAATAAAAAAATGTTTAAAAAATATAAAAAAGTAAAAAATTAGAAAGTGGTGCAAATTTCGAAGAAATGTTTATAAATGTATAAACATGAAAGAATTGTTAAGAAAAAGAAAAACCAACAAATGTAAAAAAGACTTAAAATTGAAAAAGGCAACAAAGTGTGAAAAGTTAAAAAAATCAAAAAGCTAAAAAAAAATTGTTAAAAAGATTAAAAATGAAAAAATTAAAGAAACGAAAAAGAATTTAAAAAAGTGTATGTATTTAGAAAAAATGAAAAAAAACTAAAAAATGTAGAAAGGAGTGCAGAATTGGGAGAAAAATTAAAAAAAGTATAAACCTGAAAGAATTGTTTAAAAAAGGAAAAACTAACACATGTAAAAAGAGTTAAAAAACGGAAGCGAGAAAGTAAAAAAAGCTTGAAAAAAAAATTAAAAACCTTTATAAAAAAATCTGAAAGATAAAAAGCTTGAAGCAACTTCCGAAAAACTAACAAAAAATAAACAGAAAAAGGGTGGAAAAATAGAAAAAAAATAGAAACTGTTAACGATGTTATACAAAAGTTTAAAATTGCTAAAAAAAAGTTTAAAAATAGTAAAATAATAGAAATGAAAAAAAAATACTTAAAAAAGTAAACAAATGTAAAAAAGATAAAAAACAAAAATTTTTAAAAAAGTATAAAAGTGAAACAATCGTTAAAAAATAAAAAAAACAAATCAATATAAAAAAGTTAAAACGAAAAAAAATTAGAATTGCAAGAATGAGAAAAAAGTTTGGAAAAAAATGCTAAAAAGTTTAAATAACGGAAAAGAATATAAAAATGTTTAAAAAATATAAAAAAGTAAAAAATTAGAAAGTGGTGCAAATTTCGGAGAAATGTTCAAAAATGTATAAACATGAAAGAATTGTTAAGAAAAAGAAAAACTAACAAATGTAAAAAAGAGTTAAAAAATTGAAAAAGGCAAAAAAGTGTGAAAAGTTAAAAAAAATCAAAAAGCTAAAAAAAATTGTTAAAAAGATTAAAAATGAAAAAATTAAAGAAGAGAGAAAAAAAAAGGTAAAACAGTAGAAAAAAATAAAAAAGCTAAAAAAAATTGCTAAAGAGAGAAAAAGCTTGGAAAAAATGCTAAAAAGTTTAAATAGCGGAAAAGAATAAAACAAAATATAAAGAAGGAAAAATGCAGAAAGCGGTGCAAATTTCGAAGAAATGTTTAGAAATGTATAAGAATTGTTAAGAAAAAGAAAAACCCAACAAATGTAAAAACGAGTTAAAAAATGGAAAAAAGGCAAAAAAAGTGTGAAAAGTTAAAAAAATTAAAAAGCTAAAAAAATACTAAAAGGAAAAAAAAATGAAAAAATTAAAGAAATGAAAAAGAATTTAAAAAAGTGTATTTAGAAAAAATATAAAAAAAAATGTAGAAAGTAATGCAGAATTCGGTGAAAAATTAAAAAAAGTATAAACCTGAAAGAAATGTTTAAAAAAGGAAAAATCAACAAATGTAAAAAGAGTTAAAAACGGAAGCGAAAAAGTAAAAAAAATGAAAGTGTTAAAAAAATTAAAAAAAAAAGCGAAAAAGAATTTAAAAAAAGACTATAATTTAAAAAAAAACGTAGAAGAAATTTAAAAAAATAGAAAGGGATGCAGAGATCCGAAAAAGTTTAAAAATTAAAAAAGCCAAAAAATAAAAATTGCAAAAGAAATAAATAAGATGTTAAAAAGTTTAAAAAAAAACTGAAAAAAAATAAAGAATAAAACAAAAAATTTAAAAGAATAAAAAATAAACAAATATAAAATGGAAGTTGAAAAAATTTAAAAAAAGGACAATGTTTGAAATATATAAAGGAACTAAAAAACGTTCATGAGAAAATTAAACAATATTTAAAAATTAAAAAAAAAATACCAAAAAATGAAAAGAGTAAAGACCTCCGTCACTATCATATATTTCGAAGTGCTGCAAAAAAAAAAGGATAGTTATTTATAAATCCCTCCAGTAATTTTATAAAATATAACAAAGAAATACGCAACCAATCATACACTATTGTTCACCTTTAGTTGGATTCTCCTATGAAATAAAATTAATAAAAAAGAATAAAAAAACACACAAACGTATATAACATCCAATTTTAACATAATCTTCGATCAGCGTCCGTAAAAACGCTGACGCATTTCGCTCATCAATATTGATAGCAAACAAGCCGGAAAATTTAACACCTCTGGCAGCTTCGGCAGCACCGTCCGTGCGTCATCTAACAGGATATTATTAATATCACCGGACAGTAATAATTTCACGGCTTCTCTTCTCTCGCATCGCGTCGACTAACTATCCGATCGTCAAACCCAGTAGTCACTCCTATCAGCATCACGAAGAGGGTATCGACGAAATCCCTAAAATAATGCGCGGGCACGTCCTAATTACCTATCACTCCTTGCTAGCGCGTCTAATTTGTATGCGGGAGCGTTCGCGAGATGGCGGTAGTGGCGGCGCGGCGCGGCCCTGTTAATTTTAATAAACAAGTTGTACTACATTCGAGAGGTTACAGCACAAGCACTTGGCGCGTCGAGCGGGAGATGTTGGATGTGTCGGTAGTATAAAATGAAAGGGGCGGGAGTCAGGGGATTCTGTATAAAGCTCTGCGGGGTCGTTACGTGACTAGAAGAAAGGTTCTGTTCCCGACGAAGTACGCCGTGGATTATGCATAGGGGTGTTCTTGTTGCTGCAACACGTAAAGGGTTATACACACGGAAAAATGCAGTCTGAATTTAAAGTAAAATATTGTTTTAACACGATTTTCTTATAGAGAAAATAAAATATTTTTTTTTCATAATACATAAGTGTTTCAAAATGAATTACATTTTAATAGTTAGCAATTATGCAGCTTTTTACAGGTAAAAATTAACAAATTAATGTGTTTCTGCTATTAACTGTAATAGAAAGAAAATTTTTCTTGGGAAAAATTCCTCCTAATTATTACAGTTAATAGCAGAAATACATTAATTTGCCAATTGTATTTGCTATTAATTTCATCAACATCGCTCGACGATCAATTTTGACAGGAACAGGTGGGATAACCTATACAGGTACCCTAACAGCCAGAAATATCACATAGATATTTTTTAAATATATTTATAAATATTTTTCGTGAGAGGTTTTGAATATATTTTTCATATTTTTTTTCTAAATATAGATAAAATATTGAATTAAAATATTTATTCCATATTTTAAAATTAATGTAAGCACTATATTTTTTCTAAAATATTTGTAAAATATTTATATGAAAATTGAGATTTTTATCAATCTATTTAATTTGTCAAAATGAACTAAAATTGTTCTTGGTTATTTAGAAGTATAACGTCGATTACGAAAAGTTGAAACATACATAGAGTTGTCTAAAAGCAAGAACTTGTTTTTTCACGCTCACCATACAAGCTAATAATCAAAATCTGGCAACTTTTAAGCATACTGAAGGTTTATCAAATTAATCACTAGTTTTTAATTTGAAGTGTTCTAAATAAAAACAAACGTATTTATTATCATTTTATTTGAATAAGCCGATAAAAATGAAAAAGTCTCATTCTAAGTCTAGCTTGGCTGGTGCCAGTACAACCTATGCTTTTTTCATATCTTCGGTGTGGCGCTCTCATGGCGTTTCCTTGTGGCCTCTAAAACAATGCCAATTGTATTAGATCATACATGAATAAAACATCGTACAACATTATCAACACCTACTAAACATTTGAGCATTTACAATAATTGGGTGTAGCTACATTCTAATACTTACGATACTTATTTTACTTTATTTCATAATATTTGAAACATTCTACGTACAAACAATAAAACAACACAACGTATTCTAACCTCTATTTGAGGTTATGACGCTTATCTACGAGATGAATCTCTTAGGCAAATCAACTAGAGAATTATCTGGTAGATGCAGTACATATATGATGCATAAAATTCCTACAATTATATTATTAAACGATTTCTGTACATAGCGATATTGAGTATTCAATTATCTTATAATGCCATGACATGTTCAAAGTTTTGCTTACCTCGTAGTCATCACAAACACTAAAACACACCCCGCAACAATTAATTACACAGTTAACCCTAATCTGCCCTAATCGTATACTATTATAAACTATAACATGTAACGGACGAACGAATGAAAACGTTGATGATACGTACGTGCGCGTATGCATTCTATGTACCTAATCCATACGCATAAACAATACTAAATCATATAACACCGGCACCGTAATGAATAGAGGTGTTGTTGACGTCGCAACTTACAAATATTACAATAATATAATACAAACGCAGATATATTAATAGAAAAGTTACAGCGCTCAACTTAGATACTAATTAAATCATATTAGATATATATATCTAATTTAATCTTTAAACTATCATTTTAAATAGTACATACCTACTAATATGTATGCATATTTTACCCATTTATATTATTCGTCCTACGCACCAAATATACAAAAGCAAAAATTCAAACTTTTTTTTTATATTAAATAAATATTTACAGAAATACAAAGCAAAATATTCTTGCAGAGTTATGAAAAATATATAGAGAAAACATTTGCAATAAAATATTATTAATGCTACATAACATATATACTTTTTAAATGTTTTCCTAATATATTTTCTATAATATATTTTATGCATATTATATTAATATAACTAATATTCAAAAAAGATTTAATATTTTTTAAATGTTTATAAAATATGAAATAAATATAGTTGGTCACTGGGGGAGCTTTTTATCTTGAGACAACGGAATATCTCTAAAACACTGCATCAAATCAAAAAAAGATCTTAATGAGATTTGTTATAATGTAGGGGGCTCACTCAATCGTGCCGAATTCGATCTCCCTTCCCCCCCCCCCTCCAGAGTGGGAGGGGGAACAACTTTGAAATCTTAAATGGAAACCCCAATTTTTTATTGCAGATTCGGATCCTACGCCATCAAATATGTAGTTTTGGTTTGAAACTTTTTTTTTCGATTCGTAACAGATTACGCTGTAATCGCAAAAAACATGATTGTGAACGTCTAGAAAAAATACACAAAAAAGAGAAGCAGACAAACATGATTTTGTGTTTTTTTTTATTTTAACATATACTAACATTTCAAAAAGCCATGTGTTCGAAACTGTGCCCCTTCACTTCGATACATTTATTTATTCGCAATTGGAATGCTATTCAACGATACAAAATCGTACTTGATTCAGTACTTGACAAGCTGTGAATACTCACACATTGCCCGATCCCCATTTAGATTATTAATTATTAATCCAATACAAATTAGTTAGTGTTGAATATTCGAACAGTAATGAAGGCTATAACATTACAAGAGGGAATTGAAATGATTTATATCTATAGAGAAAGTGGTAGGAATATCGATGATGCTGTTAATCTTTATTCACAACGTTTCGCGATTCTTTTTACCGAGTCGTTCAACAGTTCTCTAGCGAAGGAACTGTACAGCCAAGAAAACTTAATCGCCGAAAAACAATTGCTGGAGAAAATAATGAAATCTCGGTATCAGCTGCAGTAGCTAATAATCCGCACATTAGTACTCGAGAAATAGCTCGCGGATCAGGAATTTCTCAGTCCACTATCTGTCAAATATTGAAGCGTAGGAAATATCATCCATTTAGAGTTTCCATGTATCAAGAACTTCATGGCGATGGTTTTCAAAATCGAATACGATTTTGTCAACGGGCGCTTCAACGAATACAAGATAATCCCATTTTTTTTGCTCGAGTATTATTTTCTGACGAGGCGACATTTACAGATCACGGTACGGTAAATCGGCACAATATGCATTACTGGAGTATGGAAAATCTCCATTGGTTGCGCCAACTTGAACATCAACATCCTTGGAACGTAAATGTTTAGCGTGGAATAATTGGCAATAAGCTTATTGGTCCATATTTCATCGATGGAAACTTAAATGGTGAAAAAATATCGAAACATCTTGCAAAACGAACTTCCAGTGTTACTTGAAGACCTTCCCTTGGACATACGACAAACAATGTGGTTCCAACATGACGGTTGTCCAGCACATTATTCAAGAATAGCACGAGAAGTATTAGATCGAGCCTACAATCGTCGATGGATCGGAAGAGGTGTGTCAAAGTGTCTTGGCCCGCAAGATCGCCAGATCTCACTTCCCCTGACTCCTTTTTGTGGGGCCACTTAAAGCCTGAAGTTTATACAGAAGTGTCAACCACGAGGGAAAACATGATTAGCGAATCACCAACGCTTGTTCAAGGATTACGCCGAAACACTTCTCAGTTGTGTGCAATCATTCCAATTGCGAATAAATAAATGTATCGAAGTGGAAGGGCACATTTTCGAACACATTTTCTGAAATGGGTATGATAATATAATTGTAGGAGAAACTCATGATCACGTAGATGTAATTCATTTTGAAACAATCTGTATAATTATTGTTGGTAAACAACTGAAGTCCTTGCTGTTTTTATATCGTCAGATCCTGTATAACATATTCCAACCTCTCCAGAGCATTTGATGTCTTATAAACTTGAATGATATCTCTAATCTACGTTGAATCGGCTCACGTAAATTTCCCATCACGAACCCCCCGGAACAGAAAACACATCTTTGGCGTAGCGACAGTTAAAAAGCGTTTCAATTTATTTTCCAACCACCTTTTCCTCCCTATACCCTCATATCTTGGAGATCCGCACTCCTGCAGACTGCGCCAATTCCAGTGATACACGTATCGGAGAGTAGGAAACGGTGCGCGGATCATTTCCCCAATCGAACCGAACTATTGTCAGACGTTACCGTCATCTGTCACATCTAAACGGTATTAATCACCGCCGCATTCCCAACGGGGGGGGGGGGGGGAGTGGGGTAGTTTGAGGCTCGCTTTTAGAGTGTAACGGCCCGCGAAAACATTGATTTTAACTCGGCGAGTCTGCGACGACAGAACTTTAACGAGACCGACTGCGTTTAACCGAGATTTTTGTTTCCGCTGACTGCGCGAAAGTACGATGATATCATTGCCTGGAAAAGTTAGTAACGGTTTGGGTTGATGTTTTTAGGAGGGGGGGCTTTTAACAATGGTTTCGGGATTAGGCTCCGATGAGATGCGAGGATGTTTTTGTGGTAAGAATTTGATGTGTTTATTTCGAACCGTGCTGACATGTTTTGACGTTATCCCCCATTAGAGGAACTTTGTTCCTCGACGCTAACGTAGGAGCTATTAAATCGACAATGACGTGGAATATTTTTCTGAGTAATCGTATGGAAATTACAATCATAGTGGTAAATTGATACGAAATTAGGGCGAAAAATAAATGACAGATGAGGAAGTTATGGGGGAAAAGTAAGATCTGAAGAGGAAATTAAGATTACATTTCTATCTTCTCTATTATAATCACTGTGAGCATCTAGAACAGACTTAGATGCATGATAATGTAAAAGCTTTAACGAATCGGGTACGAAAAAAAAATCTACGGCCCTTCAACAGGTGATTAATGCCATTTGTAGCTGATGCAGTAGGATAAAATCCGAGTAAAGTCACGATAGTATTGTTCTCTGAAGATGAGAGCATAGTGCTTAATATCACTTGTATTTGTAGATAATATTTATAATTGCTATTTTGATATGACACTAACCCGGAAATTGCATTTGGAAAAGATTAGTCATAGTTGCAAAGCATTTACATCAATACAGAATCCAAATCTTATAATAGACAACCAGAGTGTCGTCAACTGCGCCCGTTATTAATATTATTTTAACATGTCGTTATTTACGAAAAACTAACGCAAAAAAAAACAGACTTATCAAGCAAGTCGTGATAATTATAAATGAAAATGATATACACATGAAACAAAACATTTAAATAATGAGTAACAAATGATTTATTAAAACTAAACGAAATTATATATTATGTAAAACCTTAAAAAAAAATTGTAACTATAAATATAAAACCAAAAATGTAAATCAACAACTTACCTATACAGCTGTATGAAATGAATGTTAACTTTATGTTCTACTAAACAATATATATAGTTTATCACTTAATGTAAAAGTTAAACTCAGCATTCATCTATATACTTCAAAAATTATTATAAATATATATATATTCGACAAATAATGTGCTATTACTTTTTCAAATACAATTAGTAGCAACATTGTATATAGTTATTTATATTATTTAATAGTAATGAAAATAAAAATCTTATAATTGTATAATTTTATTTTTTGTATTAAATACTTTTATTTTGATATTATAAATCGATTTTTTTATACAGGGCATTATCTTTTAAACATAATTATTGTGAAATGCATTATATTCAATTATAAATCTTTGTTAATAAACGTAATTCAATTAATTTATACTGTTTTTTCAATGTTTTTTCGTTGTTCGCGAAGACTGGGTCTTTGATTACAGTTCTATTAAGGATTTTAGGAAAAAAATCCTTTCTACAAAAGTTTCATAGAATTCAATGCCGCATAACTTAAAAATATTTTTAAATATACTGGATGTTCCCGAAGACTGGGTCTTTGATTGTAGCTCCATTTTTGATGTTGGGAAAAAAAAATTCCACAAAAGTCTTATAGAATTGAATTGCGTAATCTAAACATATTTTTAAATATACTGGGTGTTCAGGAAGACTGGGTTTTCATTATAGCTCCATTTTTGCTTTTAAAATTTTGCAGGTTAAGTAAAATTTTAGTTCGGATATTGGTACTAACAAAAACAATATAACATATTAACAGGCACCATGTTGGTGTGTAACATTAAACGTATGTATGTATGTATGTATGTAGTAGATGAAGGGTGGTGTTTACACTGCGACCTAAAGGATCTATTGTGTCCCCCATTCTTGCTGCTTTACAGTTGGCCTCCCAATCCTATTCCTTTTAAAAAGTGTAGGATATCAGAGGGCCCCAGTTTAGGTAAGTCTCCCTCTTTGATGGGAGGAGGTGGATGGGTGTTTCATCCTGTTCCCCACAAAATCTGCACACATTAAACGTAATATAATTACAAAGTAAGAAAATATACAAGCTCTAATAAAAGTTTGAAAAAGGAATTATAAAATACAAAAAAGAAAACGTTACTAAATTGAGTGATATTAATGATGATTTAAACTTAAATATTATTTAATATATATATATATATATATATATATATATATATATATACCTATTGCAAAATATTCTTTTTTAGGTAGTATCGGTTTTAAATAATATTTAATATATATATATATATATATACAAGTACTGTTTTAATTGCATAAACCATCGCTACCCTAACGAACTTCAAACAGGCACGTTTTTTCATTATTTAGTATTTTTTATTGACTTTTCATTTTTTCAAGTTTACCGTGTCCACATGCAACATATTCATTCTAAGTACGCTTCCATCCGGACCGTCCTTTACCGGGATCGTAGCAAACTCCGCCAAAACCGAATCGTTCTCCCTAATCTGACTACATATCGTAGTCGTTCTTTGGGTGTGACACGACAATACTTTTCTCCGTTTCTGTAGGGACTATAGATAGATAGATAGATAGATAGACAGAGCTTTTATTGTGTATGCCAGTAGCAATACTGAAGACACATTGTCAATATTTATAGAGTACAATCACGCAATAAATATAAAACTTAAAATACTACACATTTGACATAATAGAAATAAATTCCTCAACGGAGTAGATGCAGTGCTCAAGAAGCAACGCCCTTAGTCGACGTTTAAATACTCGTAAACCGGCAAGAGGTTGGTATGGCTTGGTAACAAATTAAATAATTTGATTCCCGTCGAAATAGGGGATCGTCTAGTAATTTCCAGTCTGTTTAGTGGCTCCTTATAGTTCTCTTTTGCTCTTGTGTTATAGTTATGGATGTCAGAACATTTTAAAAAAGAGTCGTAGATCGTAGTCGTCCTTCGGGTGTGACTTCGGCAATTAGTTTTTCCGATCCTGTTTGATGATAGACTGTGGTCGCCCTACGGGCGTGACACAGCGTAATCTTAACAAAGACATACACGCCCACTTCACTAGATGCTCAACTGTCTCCTCATCTTCTAAACACAGTCGGCATTCAGTCTCGTCAGAGAGCCCGATTCTGACCTGTAAAAGCAGAGACAATCACCTTGAGGGAAATGACTTAGCGCTGCCCAAATCTAGATTAATTTTATAACAAACTCCCAAAACATTTGAAAAATCTTCCACGTGTATGTTTTCAGCGCCATATACGTGAACTATTGGTGGTGAATGGGTTTTATACTCTACATCGTAAATTTTTAAATCGCAAATTCATCTAGTAATATCTTGTTTATTCTTTCCATTTAATTATTCTATATCATCATCATTACTATTATTTTTAATTGTATTTTACTTTTAACTTTGTCATCATAGCTTTATTGTGATAGCTGTCATTATTAGTTCTCGGTATAATTATTCTCGGCGTGAGAATACTATTACCACTATTATCATTTTTATCATTCTCATTATTTATCATTATTTTGATTATTACATTTTAAATTTTATTATTAATAATCTGTTATTAGAGTAATTTTCTTTCCTCCAGGGTAGTCTTTTTTTGCCTTTGTACTTTCGTGGTTTTTGGAAGAAAAAGTTTATTTTACTTTAATCTTCTGTTTCGTGTTCGGTTGTGGTTAGTAGTCGCTCCTAGGGCGTGGCACGACGCAACCCTTCGCCCCTCATTTAATTGCCGATACGTAATCGCTGCGCGGGCGTGATACGGCGCGTAATCTTCATAGTTCGTAGTTGCCCCTAGGTCGTGATACGATGTTGAACAAGTTTCATCATTACAGACTGTTACCTAAATTTCCGGCACCGAAAGTGACGGTCGAGTACCGTGAAAAATCGCGAGGTAAGAACTCCAAAATAAAAACAGAAAAGGTGATGCACTTCCGCTTTACAAACCTTCAAATAAGTGGGTTGAGATTCGGCAATCATGCAGGGTGCCAGCAGGCTCGTCATGCCCCCTAGATAAGCAGGAATCCAAGGTGATAAATAAAATCTGGGGTAAAGCGGGTTGCAAATATTTACACACAAAGAAATAAAAGAATAAGTTCACTGACAAAGCAAATATAATTTTAATGCAAAATCTTGACATATAAAAAAAAATAAAGGTTATTGCCAGAATGGCAAATAAAAAGAAATAAAACTCAAAAAGAGCAATGTTGTTGTCGATTTGACATTAAATACGGCAAAACAATTAAAAATGACAGATTGTCCTAAGATAGGACACAAATGCCGAACGCTATGGCCAACGCGAATCGCTCACATAGATTCGTACAAACAAAATTCCTTGAATTATATATAAATACGTTAAATACAAAAAAAAAAACTAAATGATCGGGGGTGGTTTTCTATTATATTCGCGGAAAGATTACAAGCAACAAAAAAAAAGAACGTGCACTTAGCTTTTCCCCTGATAAGCTGTTACGGGGCCTGGAGATCCTCTCCGATGGGGACCAACAGATCGTAGCCTCTGGGGCCGACTCGGTAATAGCCGAAACCAGGTGGTCCAGGTAAATTCAAAGTATGTAAGGTTCTCCGTAGGACTTATAAAGTCGTAGAAGTCCTCAGCCGTACGTGGGTGTTCAAATTCTCACATAAAACGAAGGTAAAATTCCAGAATTCAAAGACCTCGTTAAATAACGAGGTTTTACAACGAAGAGAAGAAAGAAACAGATATGGCGTTGCAGACGCGTGGGTTCTCAAATTATATCTCGAATTATCGAAGTCATCTGCCATGATATTCACAAAAAATCCACACCAAACACAAGCGAAGATACGGCCAATGAATATTTCAAGCAATCTTCCAATAAAATGTGAAAATATCCAAAATTTTCAAAGATAGGAAGATGTAGTCGTAAGAACACGTCTATTCAACAACCACGAATCGCCAGCAAGCCGGGAGGAAGGAAATACGTCACACAACCAATCATAAGACAGATAAATAAAATAAGAATTAGAACATAGAGGTGCCCTCTGACGTCGAAAAGATGTAAACACAGAATAGGGCAGATCTAGCTAAAACCACTATCAATCACGCAAATCGAACAGATCTAACGGTGCGTGGGAATCGATACTACCGGCATGTGCAGATCGAACAGACCCAGCCTTAAAAAGAAAACGTCTACTGTCAAAACGTGGGAATTGAAGGAATTTACTAAAATTGAAAGAAATTAAACGAAAATCTAAGACCGTATTAAGTATAAGGAACTATCTGTAAGTAAATGAAACTAAAAGATACAAATTCTATCTAGACCGCACTAACATGGGAAAGAAAACACAATTTGAAAGTCAAAAATTAAACGATAATGTTTACGTTGTGAAAATACAAAACGTTGGAGCATCTCTGAAGGTAGAGTACGGAAATAGAAGAAAATAGGGTTACAAAAACTTGCCGAAAAAACTAGCGGAGAACTAATTCGAGGTAAGCGAAGCAAAAAAACCGTAACAAGACATAAAATCCGCACTTAGCATCCGGTATTTCAAGGTAAGATTGCCCTTTTTGCCACGTTTGATTTAATGTCATTACAAGATGAAGTATATAATTTTTGCGGCATATATTGTAAACATTTGGCTTTATTGAATATAAGAAACGATATGCTCATATTCTGAAAATTTATACATTTAACCCTTTGGCGAAAACTACAAAGGTTAAATCTGGTGTTTTGTAATTGTTACCATGTTTTTTTTTTTTTTAAATTATTTTGTATTGGCGACGTCTCAATTTAACCGTATAATTTGCATTACTGTCATTATTATAAAAATATTGTTTCATCTTAGGCTTGTTTCATATATCAATAAGAACTGCAAACCCTTATCATTAAGAACGATCTGCCAATTTCCCACGTTCCAAAACCTTTGAGAGAAACTACTGCCTTTCGGTCAAAGATCCAAGGATCTAGTCCTTATTTAGCCATTCTCACAGAGGAGCCCTTGCACAAACACACACACACACACACACACATACCAGAGATAGACAGATAAACGCGTCCTAAGAAGAATCCCATCCACGGAATAGAGGAGGGTCTCGGGTCGGTTTTTGGGAGACCTTTGATGTTTCGTATCCGCGCGTCAACCGTTAGCATTCCCAAGGCGACTGACTACCCTCCTGGCCCTCCTCATCCATTCCCGCGGAGAGGTTGACGAATTTGTCGTCCGCACGTTGGCAAGATTGCGTCCCGTCGCTTTTCCGAGACGGAGCGCGGCAATTTATGAGCGAGGGCCTTTTGAACTGATGCCGAGCTATACTCTGGCACTCGCTGGTGGCGTCTTTACGATCGAGCTGTTCGGTCTCGAAGCCGTATTTCGTCGCCTCATTTCCTGACGGCGGCGCGGGCTGCCTCGATTTCGGGAGGGGAAAAAAAGACGAATCGGATACGTGATTGCGTCTGTGCGTCGCGGATTGAAAGATGAAAGGAATTCGGGAAGAAAGGTTAAACGTTCGGTTCGGCGTGATTTTTGGGCGTTTCACGATTAGTTTTTTTTTCTTCTTTTTTTATGAAAATACTTAGAAGTTCTGTAATAAATGGCAGTAGTCATATATGGATCCCCCAAGCAACCCTCAGCTGTCAAATACAAAAAATATTCATTAACCAGTGAGACGTAGCTTTCACAATAGAACGATTTGGTCACGGCTCGCAGCAACCAGAGTCTTCAATGCCTCAGCCTTGTTACAATACAAGACAAGCCATATGTGTATATTAGGCAGAGTTCACACCGGAGTGATAACGACCGTAATACGACAAGCGATGCAATCAGCAACACGACACGTACGTACCGTGTAAATTTAGGCAAAATGCGCACCGGAGGAACACGACACGCAATTGTTATATTGCTACACAACCAGTAACACGACAATTAAATTAATTTTACACGGCACGACACTGGTTGTGTCGCTTGTCGTATTCGTATCGTATCACTCCGGTGTGAACTCTGCCTAACAGTCAGAAATATACTGGAAAATGTCTAGTTTATCATATAATGTTTGTCGTCGTATTTTTTTTTAAGTATATCCGAATCTGTTATGATTTTCTTCGGTTCATTGTTAGTTGAGCATATATTTAGAATCTGTATCATTGAATTGAGTTGATAGTTGTAGCGGACCATAGGAAAACAAATTCTTAAAACTGAATGAGACCAGCTAATCAAGAAAATAGTCCCCAATCGCAAGTCTTATTTTTTTTAACAGCTCTCTTTTTGCTTTTATTTTGAAACAGTTTTTAATATTTTCCTGCTTTTTATCTTTATTGCATTTGTTTATTTTTTTCATTTTTTTACTCTTTATTTATATTTTTTTAAACATTTTATTATTTCTTAACTTTATTAGCAGAGCTATTTTTCTGTAATTTGTTTTTGCGTTCTCTTTTTATTTTCAATTTTTTCTAACTTTCTACTTTGTTACCATTTTTTTTTTATTTTTTTTCCTTTTAACATTTATTTTTTTTCTTTTTTTTTCATTTTTTTTAAAACTTTAACAGTTTTTAATGTTTTCCTATTTTTAACCTCGCATTTGCTTTTTTATTTTTTTTAGTTTTTTAGTATTTTTTTGCCAAACTTTTGAGCTATTTGTAATTTTATTAAGAGATACTAATTCCTCCCAATTTTTTTTTGCATGAGCTTATTTTGTTTAAATTTTTAATAATCTTGTCAAACCTACTTTTTTAACATCTTTTGTTTTTTATTTTTTAACTTTAACGGTTTCCATCTTTGTTGCATTTCTTTATATCTTCATTTTTTTTTACTTTTTAATATTTTACTTACAAACGTTCTAACAATTCGTAACTTTATTAACAGATTCCAATTTTTTACCTCTTTTTTTATTTTTTCAAACTTTCCATTCTTAATCATTTTGGTTTTTTATTTTTTTTAAACTTTAACAGTTTTTATTATTTCCTTATTTTTTACGTCTGCTGTATTTGTTTCTTTTTTAATTTTTTTTTAGTTTTTTTTTCCAAACTTTCTAGTAATTTGTAACTTTATTAACAGATATCAGATTTTCATTTTTTTTCTCTTTTTTACATTTTTCAATAGTTTTTAATGTTTTCCTATTTATTATCTTTGTTGCATTTGTTTCTTTTTTATTATTAGTTATTGGTTTATATTTTTTTCAAACTTTCCATTTTTAATCATTTTCCGTTTTTTTTTATTTTTTTTAACTTTAACTGTTTTTAATATTTTCCTATTTTTTACCTTTGTTGCATATCTTTTTTCAAAGTTTTTACTTCTCTTGTATTTTCTTCCAAACTTTTTAGCTATTTGTAACTTTATTAACAGATTCTAATTCTTCCCAATTTTTTTACCTTTTTTTTACGTTCGCTTTTTTTTTAATATTCAACAATTTTTTTTTCAAACATGCTACAAATTTTTTTAAAAAAAAATATTTTAACTTTAACAGTTTTTAATATTTTCCTATTGTTTATTTTTTTCAATATTTTTCCCAAACTTTCCAACAATTCTTAACTTTTTTAAGAGATTGTATTTTTCCATTTTTTACCTCATTTTTAAATTAGTTTATTTTTTTTACAATTTTTTCAAACTTTTTTTATCAGTTTTTGTTTTTGACTTTTTAAACTTTAACAGTTTTTCATATTTTCCTATTTTTTTACTGTAAACTTCTCCTAAACCCCTCACCATAAACTGCACTAAACTGGACGTACGTTTCGATATTTTTTTACCTTTATTGCATTTGATTTTTTTTTCAGTTGGTAAAAATTTCGAAAATCGTAAAACTGTTTGCATTGCCATAAAAGTAATAGAAATATCTTCCAAATGAGCTTCTAAATGAAATTACTTCCTATTTAAAATTTTAAAGATAGCTACGCCCTCTATTTTACATCAGAAGCCATGTGCGTATCTCCATAGGCAAAAAATCACAAATTATCTCTAATTTCACTTGGTTTTTGTTTCATTGCTCTATCTCATACTATTCAAAAGTTATCAGGGGGGGGGGGGGACCATTTACGACCTCACTGTATATGGATTCACACTATGTTACCACTATCTATTGCTTATAAGATTAATTAACAAAATTGATCAAAATCACGATTCATTATTCTCTAATATTCTTCATGATCTCCAAGATAATATATCATTTGCAATTGTTATTAATTTTAACACATACCCTGCTGTCTTCCATCTTGTTATTTTGCTATTTAATATTATACATAACATAAAGGCAATGATACAAATCATTTTTTGTAAAGTTCTTTTTTAATTCCTGCTCCCTTATTAATGCTTACAATAATCCTAGATATCTATAATATGATTGTGATGTGGATTCTCTTCTTGAATTAAATTTAAGAACTGTTCGCTGGGTAAATTTTATTTGCAAATACGGATGAGGGCAGCAGTGTGCTTCTGTGTGCAATTTTATTAGGCAGACAAAAACCATCTTGTAAATATTCAACATTAAAATATTTATTTAGAAACGAAGCTTTTTGTTAATAAATATATAAATAGTGTATTTCTTTTACAAAGCTAAAAGGGAATCAGCCTACATGCACTTATACAAACTAGTATAAGGTACATAGATTTTGGAATGTCTGATATGAATAAAGAATAAGAGAAATATATACGAGATTGATTAAACATACAACAAACGAAGAGGCTATATATAATATTTTCGAAACATCTACCAAGAAAAAGAAGTAACAAATACTACCACCATAACCGTATCATATCTATAGTGATATACACGCTGTAAGTAAACGAGGTCAGGAGACGGTACAGAGAGGCTACAAGGGGTGCCGTAGGGGGATGCTGCAACGCGGTTGCGCAGAATTAACCCGTCGATCTCTCGTAATTAGAGGTGCATTGCATTTTTAAAGAAATCGATGCCGGTATAACGAGTAGTGCGCTGCCGTACCACGGGTCACGCTTCCGTCACGACAGGGTGGGGGGAGAGGGCTTCTGAGAGGGGGATATAGTCGCGTCGCGATGCTCTCGTCACTCTACGTCGCACACGGAGTCCATTGGGGACGGAAAAGGACGGAGACATTCATAGACCCGGTGTGTGGTCTATGGACTATTACGCTGTACGTTGAACATGTCAGTGAAATTGTGTAGGGGAAGTAGGTTGTATACCTACTACCTACATACCTGAGTATATGTGGAATGCTTTTGAATTTAAAGTATGTCTGCTGGGCTTTATTTGAATGAGGAAAATTATTTCGTAAATATATTTTTTTTTGATTTTGCATGAATTTTATTTTAATGACATACTTTTTACCTATGTAGACTTTCGTATAATTTTCGTTTTCTGGTTTTATCTATCATAAAAGGAAAAATTTTCCTCTTGGGCTTAACTCAAGATTACGAAATGCTGCAATGGGCAAAATCAATAACAATAAATATAGGTTTCCATATTCTTTTTATTGCAATATCTTTAAAGAATCTGATGTGAAACACTTGAGTTTCCTTATTCAGTTGTTTTAATTTTTAGTATGCTCCTTTAAACAATTTCTTGAATATACAGGGTGAGTTTTTTTATCTTGAGACAACGGAATATCTCTAAAACACTCTATCAAATCCAAAAAAAGGTCTTAATAAGATTTGTTATAATGTAGGGGGCTCACTGAATGGTGCCGAACTCGACCTTCCACCTCACCCCCACGAGCGGGAGGGGGGACAACTTTGAAATCTTAATTATGGGGGTTCCCATCATTTTGTATTGCAGATTCGGATTCGGACTCAGTAAGGTAGGGCCCGGTTGTTGCTTTTTTTTTTACTAAGCTTAGACAGACTATTTCAAAATGAAGTACATCTAGGTGGTCATGAGTTTCTTCTATAAATTATGATACTCTGCTTTCTTGAAATGCGGGTATACATTAAATAGTATGTAGGTTATTGTTACGGTTTTTTTTTTGCTTCGCTTACATCGAATTAGTTCGGCTAGTCTTTTCGACAAGCTTTTGTAACCCTATTTTCTTCTATTTCCGTACTCTACCTTCTTTTACTTTCAGAGATGCTCCTACGTCTTGTGATTCCTCAACGTAAACTTTATCGTTTAATTTTTGGCTTTCATATTGTGTTTTTTTCCCCATGTTAGTGCGTTCTAGCTAGAATTTGTATCTTTTAGTCTCATTTACTTACAGATAATTTCCTCATACTTATTACGGTCTTAGATTTTCGTTTAATTTCTTTCAATTTTAGTAACTTCCTTCAATTCCCATTGTTTTGACAGTTGACGTTTTCGTTTTA
Organism: Protaetia brevitarsis; assembly: GCA_004143645.1. NCBI lineage: Eukaryota > Metazoa > Arthropoda > Insecta > Coleoptera > Scarabaeidae > Protaetia > Protaetia brevitarsis. The sequence continues at coordinate 2,853,530 of RXPK01000261.1, read as the reverse complement.
AGGCTAGGTATGTTAGTTTTGCTTATGCCGGTATTATCGATTCCCACGCATTGATCGATCTGTTAGTTTCGCCCAATTGAACGTCTATTTAGATCTGTGTTTTTTGTGTTTACATCTTTTCGACGTTAGAGGGCGTCTCTAGGTCCGTTTTCTTATTTTATTTATCTGTCTTCTGATTGGTTGGATGACGTATTCTTGCTTCCGCTTCCTTCCGGCTTGCTGGCCATTCTGGGTTGTTGTTTAGAAGCGTTCTCACGAGTATTACTTCCTATTTTTGGAAATTTGGATATTTTCACACATCTGTGGATTTTTATTGGAAGATTGCTTGAAATATTCATTGGCTGTATATTCGCTTGTGTTTGGTGTGGAATTTTTGTGAATATTATAGCGGATGTGTCCGATAAATTCGGGATATAATTTGAGAACCACGCTTCTGCAACGCCATTCTGTCTATTTCTTCTCTTCGTTGTAAAACCTCGTTATTTTAACGGTAAGCAAATCTTGTCATTTCTTTTGAAATCACTAATTTTGGTATCTTTGGTTTTCTTGTGTGAGATTTTGAACACCCCTGTGCGGCTGAGGACTTCTGCGACCTTTTTAAGTCCCTTTGGAGAATCCTACTTTCCTTGAATTAAGTGGACCATCTGCTTTGGATATTACCCAGTCAGCCCAGAGGCTACGATCTGTTAGGATCGGCGAGGATCTCCATGGCCGAAACAGCAGATTGAGAACAAAGAGCTAAGTTTGCACGTTTCCTTTTTTTTTATTTGTAAATTTTGTCTGCGTTTAAAAATTGTCTTTAGTAAATAACCAACCCCGATCACTTTTTAATTTTTTTATTCAACGGTACTGTAAATTTTTATGTTATACCAAGGATCGGAGGGTATCATTTAGTTCAGAAAAATAGTTTAATATTCAGATAGCTTTTCAGTTTTTTAACGACTTCAAGATATATTTAAAACATCAACCGATTAAATATCGGCCTGTAATATACAGGGTGGTTCATTCACCACTAGCATAATCAAGACAAATATTTAGTTTTATTTTAATAGTTTTTTTTGTTTACTGTAAAACTTTTCTTAAATTTAAAATTAACTTTTAGCCTAAGAATTTTCTTTATACAACGTGTGTAAACTGATTGCGTTGGCCAAAGCGTTCGGTGTTCGAATCCTACCGCAGGATTATCTGTTATAGTTTTACAATATTTCATTCCTATTTTCTTTGTCGTTATTAAAATTTACTGATACAGAGTATCATATTTATTTTCTTGAATTTTACGTCATATTTTATTCTTTTTTTGACACTTATTACTAACGTTTACTGAAAGAGAGTATCAGATTTATTATTTGAATTTTTTTTTTTTGTCAATAATACCAACATTTTTTTTATTAACCATTTTATTAATAAAAGTCTAACTGTTTTTTTACCTGTGAATTCATTCTTTTTTTTTTGTGTATGAGTTTTTTTTTGCAAACCGTTTTACCCCTCGACTTTTATTTAAAATCTTGGATTCCTGCTTATCAGGGGGCATGACAGGGTAAGTAATTGCTAAGCAGGTGGCGCCGAAATTTATTATCCATCTTGGGTTTGTATTTCGATCAACCCATTCCCTCGCCGACGAGCCGGCTGGCACCCTGCATGATTGCCGAATATCCACCCACTTCTTCGTAGGTTTGTAAAACGGAAGTGCATCACCTTTTGTCTTTTTATTTTCAATTCCTGTCTCGCGATTTTTCACAGTACTCGACCGTCACTTTCGGTGCCGGGAATTTAGGTAACAATATTCACCTGTCACTGTCAAAAATTATCGTCGAGCGATGTGTGATGAAATTAATAACAGATACTGTCGCGTTCTTACTTTACAAAGGTACTGAGATTTGTACTTACCCGGTAAATTCTTCAGCGACTCTTTCTCTGGGGGGTAGGTATAAAAACACACTTTTTACACTACAAACAATTAGATATATTCAGGACAAAATCTCACAATCGACCCTCCCGATCTTTTTTACGCTGCTAACCCGAGCCCTCGCTTCCTATGTATTAATTCGCTGACTTAGTTACTATTGCTTCTAACAATCATACCACAGGAAACGAGGCTTCGATTTTCGCCTATTACATATATTATTCTATTGTGATACATAATGGAACTTTCCGTGGCAATACAATTGGTTATTAATTTATAAGATAACTTTAAAGATGGGATTTTATTTGGTTATAATTTACAAGTCTTCAATTAAGTAATACAGTACACTTGCAGGTTGGCTTAGTAATGACTCTGTACTTGGAAACGTACTCATATGACAAAACAGCACGTCAATTATACGCACGTTCTCGATAGTAGAAGTTCTAAATCTTTCCAGTGTGGGAAACTCATTCGGGACTTTACACCACCGTCTTAATTTTGGTCTCGAATCAAAACGACCTCGTTTTCTTTCATTCGCAGCGTTAATCCCTCATAACTCCGCGACCCCAACGCGTCACGAGTAAGTATTCGTGGCGTCGCGTCGCGTCGTCGTAGACTTCACGACGATAATAATTAATCTAGACGTCGTTTAATTGTACCTGGGCCTTTGCGTTAGTAGCGGAGGTGGCCGGGAACAATTAAATTCGCTCTTAAACTCCGGAAATTAATTAATTCCAGGGAGTGCGGGGGAGGGGGAGAGAGGAGGCTCGGGCCGGACTGTTTTTGAAATATCCAATTAACGTTAACGCCCATCCCAGGGCACCCGGCACACTCCCGGCGTTTGCTGGTGAGAGAAAATCTGAATAATTTATTCCGGGATGGTGGCTTCTTCTTCTTTCTCACCGACGACCGACGAGATCTTGAACCGGCGATAACTTTAACCGCGTTTGCCGGCGTGAGCAATAGATTCGAGTACCTCCGAGTTCTTATTTCACTTATCTGGTTCTTCTGGCGTTCGGAGTTCTTCGAGTATAAACGGATTAGTTATGGATGGGAAGATGGGAGTCGTGAAGGAAGGCGCAGTTCTTAATTTTTTTTTTTTTTTACCGAGGTATTTGGAAATTTCAATTAGGTTCGAGTGGATGCTCAATTTCTGATTGGAAATAACCGTGGAGGAGTTAGTAGAAGAGTTGTTAAGATAAGTTATGAGAGTAAATCGTGGATGAGTTATTTACATTTGGACTTCTAAACTGAAGATTTATGATTTATTGGTGACGTAAGAAGATAAGGGAAAACGCGTATATTAAAAAGATAATAAGTAGAGACCAGATTATATGCAATAATCTTTAATTATAGTCTATATGTAGATGTATTACACTAATTATTAAGTTAATTAGCGCTAATTAGTGATTGCATATATTGCATATTTAAGCTTTTTCTTATCCTTTCTATTAGTAAAAATTCCTAGTGATTCCTAATGCAAATCGACAACCGACAATTTTCAGAATGATAAATCTTTTACATTGGTTTCTCTAATACTTTTTTCCAAGAACTGTGCACGTGTTTAATTTCGCCTAGCAGAAGGGATGTGGTAAATACGTTTTATTATTATTAATTCCCAAATAAACTATTCATTCACTGAATATCTTTGAGCGAAACAGCGTGTAATTGTGTTACGTTTTTAAATACTGTGCGTACATACAATGAGTATAGCGAACGGAATTTCTTTATGGATTAAGCCATATCCTGAACTGGTAAAGGATGACAACGAAATATTTTGTCGAGCCTGCGGTAAACTGGTAAGTTTAATTTTACTAAAAGCTTTACAATTGTTTTTAAATTCTTTAACTTTTGATATAAAATGATAATTGTTGTTGTAGGTGTCTTCTGAGAGGAAATACCTGATTGATCAACACGCGTAAACTCCATCACATATTTGAAAAATGTGAAAAACTAAAGCGATCCGCATTTGTGCAGCAATCTATACGTCAATGTGTAGCATCAACTTCGCGAAATTCAGAACAAGAAGAATATAATACGGATCTGTGTAACGCATTAATTTCATCTAACATACCATTAGCAAGATTAAACGATGTTAATTTGAAATCATTTCTGCAAAAATATTGCAAACATAATATACCTGACGAAAGTAGGTACCTTACGAAAAACCAATGAATAAAACCTAATGAAGAACTAAAGGCAGACAATCTTTTATTTGCTGTTTGTAAACCGTCAGTTCACAAATAATAACCCCAAATCCTCACACTCACAAATTTAGGTAATTTTTCTTGGTAAGAATCACTTTTTCACAATTTTCAACCCTACTCAGTTTTAGGTGGAAGAAACTGTTACTTTACTGAGCTTCGAGCGAAAAAATGTCAACTTTATTACATGTTACGTAGAAAACTACTATTTTCGAACAGCTTTATATAAAAAAAGGATATGTCAACATTATACAATTTTAGATGAGACAGTGCCAACTGATTGTTATATAAATAACAACAGTATACAGGATGATTCTCAATATATGCGACAAACTTTAAGCGCTGATTCCTGGGGTTATTTTGATCATAAAAGTTCATAAGAATATACGTCCGAAATCGCTTAGTTCTAAAGTTGTACAATGTTTAATAGTAAGTTAACATAATTAATGTTTTTATTATAAATTAATAAAATAATTAGTAACACAAAATTAATTTGTACTAACTGTTGAAAATGACCGCCCCCAACTGCAAGACAAGCTTCTATCCTCCGTCGTATTGATTGGCGAGTCCGTTCTAAAATACCAGGGGTATTTCGAATTGTTTGAAAAGCTGCGATAATACGATTTCTCAGTTCATCGACATTTTCAATGGGAGTCGTATAAACTAATGATTTAAGGTGACCCCAGAGAAAAAAGTCCAAAGAATTTAAGTCTGGAGACCGAGGAGGCCACGGTTGTGGACCTCTCCGTCCTATCCACCGATCTGGATACGTATTGTCCAAAAACTCGCGAGCAACTAAACTAAAATGCGCTGGAGCACCGTCATGCATAAAATACATTTGCAATCTTAATTGCAACGGACCTTCTGTTCAAGCAGTAGTGGTAGCTCTCTTCAAGAATATTGCGGTATACCTCGCCATTTAACTGCATCGGTAAAAAATGTGGACCCTAGTCAAGTATCTCCAACAATTCCGGCCACACATTGACAGAGAATTGATGTTGATGACGCATTCACTAGTTCTGCGGATTTTCTTCGGGGCCCATATCTGATTATTATGAAAATTAATAATCGCATTTCTAGAGAAAGTAGCCTCGTCGGTGAAGAATATTTGAGCCAAATAGCCAGGATTTTGTGCGATTTTGTGTTGCATCCATTGACAAAAAGCCACTCTTTGCGGAAAATCTGTCGGGGGGGAGGTCTCAGTGCAGTTCGTATTAAATAAATGAGTTGGGGTTGTTGATAACATTTTCTCAAAAAGATTGTTTAATTTTTTCGTCAAGTCAAATCGATTAAATCATGTTTCTGTAATATATCCCAAATCGAAGGGAATTTTCCTTGTAATCCGATGTATCTACCATCGGTGTAAAAATGTATAGAAAAACCTCAAGATTTTCAACATTAGAAGAAATTTGCTGTATGTAACATGTACCTTTTCTTTTGTGGAATCATACATATATGTGCTGTCTTGAGTATAATGATACATTTTGGGTGCTTTGAGATGGAGATTTTCCCCTGGATTTCCTGGTACTTCTGATATGGGTCCTTTTCTGCAACATTGTCACTACGAGGATACTTTGGGGTGTATGAAAGCTGATGTTGGTAGTATTTTGTATAGTTTATGTTTAAATTTCTGTGTAAATAAGCATTTGGTATTGCGAAAACTCTGTGGTTATTCTTCACATTTGTAAATGACAGTTCAAATTGAAATTTTAATATGTATAAGTTGGTAGGCATGGTTGGTGAATTTATCCTATGATAGCGGGAAATTTAAAAGTTGTTTTGATATTTAAATTGGAATTTCAGAATCCAAAATATACTGAATAGTACTTGATATTTTATTTAAATATTGCAAATAAGGTGTACTCACTTTGAGCAAGAGTTCTTATCTTACACTCTTTAAATGTTTTTGATATAATATTGAATAATAAATTATGTATGTAATTGAAATTTACACTGTTTTTATTAATATAAAAGCATTCAATACATTAAATGATTAAAATTAGACTATAAAGTTAATTAATACTTAATGAAGTAATAGTTATTTGTATCACTAGGCCAGAAACTACAGTATTGCGAGTATAAGTACGGTTTGTGTACGAATACTCGCAAAAGAGTTTCTGGCTGTGTGATACACAATATTTTTCGGGCCGACAAATCTTAATTTTGAATTGAAAATAGAAAAGAAATTTTGACACTAGGGAGTTGGCACACATGTTATATACCTTAGTATTTTGACGTTTCCGAGAATAAATCTTTTTCTGTAATTTTCTTCCTAGTTTAATATCTATTTATCAATAATAAGTGCAATGAAGATACCAGTTCATCTTAGTATGGTTGAACAGTAGCTTAATGACAATTTATTACACGTCTGTCATGTGGGATCTAGTGTGGCCAACCTTTAGAGACGTTTATGCCTGTCTAGCTTTGAAGTACTGCAAAATAAATGTTTCTGAACGGAGGCGCAAAAGAGGCTAATAATATGCCAGTTATTGATGTAGAAGGTATAACACGTACAGCCATCACGGCAACCTACTTACTACTGAGGAAAAAAATATAAATATAACGACTCATTGGTTAAAAAGAGGGAAGATTACTAATGCGCTTGATCGGGCATATTTACAAGCTCATAACCATCTAGCAAAGGGGATTGTATTTTTGAATATCATTAAACGTAGAAGGATAGATAAATTTTAGGTAAAACATGTTTTAGGTATAAAATTACGATCTAGAATTATCTAAAATTTTCTATAGATTACTTAGTGTACTTACCGAGTTTAAAGTGATTCTGTAGTATATTCTAGAGATTACGTAATTCTGTTACTTTTATTTGACTTCGATAATCGTGATATTTTCACAATACCAACCTAGAATCCTTGAAAAAGCTTTGGCAAACTTGAGAATACCCTCTGTAACATAGTTCAAAGAGATTTGAACTTCACGAGAAGATGGTGTCAATCGATGGGACTCAATGTCAACCCCACTAAGACAACCCTAGTAGCATTTACCAGGAAAAGAAAATCCAATCTTAGAACCATAAACTGGATGGGCAAAATATAGACTGGAGAGCGGAAGTTAAATATCTAAGCCTTACCCTAGACAATAAACTTCTATGGAACAAACATGAATTTGAAGTAACCAACAAGACCAAAAGAGCTCTGATGGTGTGCAGAAACTTTGCAGGGAAAAATTGGGGATGCAACCCAAAAATACTGCTTTGTATGTATACACGCTAGTGAGACCGATCATCACCTATGCATCAGTAGCATGGAGCAAAAGAACTAACTGGCCACCGCGAGAATTAACTCTCGAAAGTGCAAAGATTAGCATGTGTATGCATAACGGGGGCTATGAACCTGCCCAACAGCAGCTATTGAAGTAGTATTGGATCTTGCCCCCCTCCACATTTGTAGTAGAGGGCGTGGCGAAAACAACCGCACTAAGAATGGTCAAGGAAGGAATGATTAGGCATAGGCCTCAATCTCCTGACGGCGATCACACCTGGGATATGCCCCGGGATGATATGTTAAAAAAAATTAGCTTTGTGAAAGAATTCACCATAAAGCTAAGTAAACAGGAGCGAGTGGGATCAATAAACACCATCTTGAACTTGAATAGAAATGCCATCAAATGGTATACTGATGCTCCAAAACGGCAGAAGGAACTGGAATAGGAATATATGGCCTAGAACTACATATTTCGGGAAGCTTGGGAAAATACCCAAAGTATATTTCAGGCGAAATACACGCTATTGGAAGGATGTATCAGTTTCATATGGATAGGAACTATCGAAGCAGAAGATTATCATCGTGTCTATAGTCAAGCAGCTATCAAGGCGCTGAACTCATATGAAATCAGCTCCAAGATGGTCTGGGAATGCCTAGGGAACTAAATGAGCTAGGCAAAAGAAATAAAGTAACCCTCCTGTGGGTTCCGGGTCACACAGGGTGGAAGGAACGAAATAACGGATAACCTCGCCAGCAAAAAAAGGTCTGGAATGCTTTTGTAGGGCCTGAACCTTTTGCGGGTTAAGTAGCAGTACAATACTGAAGAAACTAAAAATGGAATGGAGCAGAGAAAATCCAGTTACTGGGAAATCTCCAGGAATGAGGCAAAGTAAAATCTTCTGGGAATTTATATACCAGAAGAGGTTTACAGAATGATTCAACCTGAGTAAAACAATGTTCGCATTTAACAGGAATACTTTCAGGCCATTGTAGACTGAAAGGACACCTGAGTAAGCTTGGATTTGAAAAAGATCCTGAATGCAGATTTTGTGGGGAACAGGATGAAACATCCACCCACCTCCTCTCAAACTGCTAGCACTGTGCAACTCGAGGGCATTGCACTGGAGCATGTGAATCGAAGAGGGAGACTTACCTAGACTGGGGCTTTCTGATATCTAACCTTTCTAAAAGGAATAGGATTGGATGTTTTAGGTATAAAATTACGATCTAGAATTATCTAAAATTTTCTATAGATTACTTAGTGTACTTACCGAGTTTAAAGTGATTCTGTAGAATATTCTAGAGATTACGTAATTCTGTTACTTTTATTTGACTTCGACAATCGTGATATTTTCACAATACCAACCTAGAATCCTTGAAAAAGCTTTGAGAAAAAAAAATAGTGAGTTCTTTGTAACTGAACGTTTTTAAAGACTGAAAGCCATTACTCATCACATTTACATTATTTTATTGCTTATGCAACTCATCTATGCGCCTTATTGCAGCTATAAACTTGCAACGTATCCACAGACCCGTAACGTGCCTTATACACATCGGAACGCGAGTGGATTCTAACACAATATCACCACGATAATAAACGAAAATGCATACGGGCCGACACACGTCACCCCGAGTACATAAATCGCTCCGCCATCTGCGAAATTTATCGCTCGGATTCCCCATGTTATAAAACGAGACAAATGAAATTCGCCGCTGGTAATTTATGTTGCATATCTTCGAGAGACCAGACGTCCCCTTACGTAAGAGGCATATTTGTCAGGATTGCGGTGAGACGTTGTGGCTATATGAACGTCCGTTTCTGCAGATGCCGCGGCCTCATTATACATACCCCATGGACGTGGCATGAGAATTGTAAGGGGGGAGAGGGGAGGGGGAGGCGTTGAGGTCACGTACTTTGAGGTTATGTAAGCAACAGTGCCGGGACACTGCGAATATAAGTAAGTTTTATGCCTTACCTAATTTGGTTTAGTAGATTAGCGTAGCGTGCAATTACTGTTGGAGATTGTAAGATTTACTAATGCATACAGGCGCACTTAAACTAAATTAATGTAAGACAAGTGTTCTACTAGGTATGATTTATCTAACAGTGTTTTCTTGAGCAAAACTAATCCCTGAGAAAGTTGAATGATAATCAACGTGTGTATAAATTGTCGCAAAAGCTACACGTAGCGACATACTTCGTTCGTTTCTGAATCGAAAATCTAGATGGTAAAATATTGTACAATGTTTCATAAGTCCTCACGAGGTTCTTGAAGTTCGGTTTTTTAGTTCCTTAATAAGCGTTTCTGTTCGTTATTTGTCGGTATAGATAGCTGCAATTTTGAATTTAGACGATTTCTTATTCTGTTTTTTTCGTAAACAGTTTCTTTTTGATTTTGAGCCTGGTTTCAACATTTCTTCATTAAGCATCCTCTCTCTCATAAAAAACACATTTGGCAACATTGTAGGACAGGATTGTATTCTAAATTTATTTCAATCAAAACCATTACTGTCAAATTTGACATTAATCTGAAGTGTTCATTTTATGCGAGCTCTGCTCTTTTTTCGTGATTACTCGTATTCTCTTGATTATTTTTCTGTTTCAGTTTTTATCGTTCTTCGTATTATTCTTTTGTTTATTTACAATGGTTTTTACATTTAATGAATATGCCGATATGTATATGGTATACGGTTTTTGTAATGGAAATGCTAACATGGCAGAACAGGAATATCGCGTACGTTTTCCAAACGGACATCTACTGGAAACGTATTTCGACGGCTGGACCAACGTCTACGTGAAACTGGTTCGTTTAAGAAAAGAAATGCCAACGCTGGTCGACCTAGACAAGGGTACATTACAACTGGAAGAGGTAAATTCTTAGACTCAGTACATGAAGATTCCTCCGTCATTACTCGACAGTTGGCTCCACATTCAATATCCGCAGTAATAAGACCGTTCATTTGGTTCTACGTGAAACCTTCTTATCCATACCATATAATAAGTGCAGCCGCTCAATGAAAACGATAACATGCACCGTTTAAACTTTGTCATAGTATTTAAATAGGATTCAAGAAGATGGCCTTTTTAAAGGTGTTCTTTGGACCGACGCGTCTATGTTTACCAGAGATGGTGTACTCAATACCCATAATTTTCACCATGCGCTTTCGGGAATACGGTCACCAAAGAAAGTTTTCAGGTAATGTTTGCTGGTATAAGTAATCACCGTGTCGTTGAGGCCAATCTATCTGCCAATTCACCTGTTGCAACGGGTATTTAAGATGTATTAGAACAAGTTATTGACGAGTTTCCATGAATATACGCGTAATTTATTACATGCATGATGAGCTCCGGCACATTTTCTCTAATTGTTGAGATGTTGGATGAACCTTCTAACGGTGATTGGTCGCGTGGTCTATCTTATGGCCTGCAAGTCCCGACCTAATCGTTTAGATTTTTTGTTTGCTCAAGACTGTTCACAAAGACGCTGCGAATTATAGAGAATAACCGCATATTTAAATTCACGGAAAGCCTTGCAGTATCAGACATTATCGTAATGCAAGGTTTACAACAGACGATATCATTTGATATATCGTAGTATAGTGTCCTATTTTTTACAAGAGATGCGTTGGGAAATCAAAACTCTATCTGTTTTATAAAACTTTTTATTGCTTTTCCTATTATCATTTGTTATCAAATGTCATTTTATTTTGTCTGTCATTTTTACAAGTATGAACACCATTATGGTAGTATCGACTACAGTTGCCAAATGTATTACTTTCATGGTCTGAGACGCATGAAGCTAGTACATATTTTACATTAGATTTAATCAGAACGAAGAATGTCGCTGCGTAAGCGTTTGATAATTACCAACGTTGTATTAATAATAATATTATTGTGTAATTCTCACAGGGAAATGTTGGTTCATATTGTCATGGGGCAAACCTGTTAATTAAGCAAGTTAGTTGATAGAACAAGTATCTTGGGTGTTAGTTTTGGGCGATAACAACACCCCAAGGGCAATATTGGTTTTACACAAATCGAAAGGACGTCCAGCTGACCCGATTGATCGATTGGGCGAATAGTTTACTTGGGCGGATACTTCTCTAAACAGGCTTTATTTGTTTATAGCTGGAGTTTAGGTGGAGGGGTGAATTTTTATTGCAATGATTCAAATCCCTTATTTACAACGATGACCGACCAAGAAAGGAAGCGTTAAACATGGTTTAAACGGTGAGGTTGTTATTTTTTTTAACACGAGGGTGAGCAGGGATTGAATTTTTATATAAATGCTTGAAAATGATTTAAGTGAGAAAATTATTATTTTTTGAGCACGCAGGGGTGAATTTTTATATAAATGATTAAATTTGCTTTTTTTCGATGCCGCGGAGGAAGGAAGCTTTAAAATTGATTTAATTGAGAAAATGTTTATTTTTTGAGCTCGTGGTGAGCAGGGGGTGAATTTATTATATAAATGATTAAATTCATTTTTTTTTTGGATGCCGTGGAGAAAGGAAGCTTTGAAAATGATTTAAATGAGAAAATTTATTTTTTTTGAGCACGGGGTGAGCAGAAGGTGAATTTTTATAGAAATGATTAATTACTTTTTTTTCGATGCCGCGGAGAAAAGAGTTAAGAATATATTTTAAAAAGAAAAAAATATTATTTTTGAACACGGGGGTGAGCAGAGGGTGAATTTATTATATAAATGATTAAATTCACTTTTTTTCGGATGCCGTGGAGAAGGAGCATGAAAATGATTTAAATGAGAAAATTATTATTTTTTGTTTTTGAGCACGGGGTGAGCAAGAGGTGAATTTTTATAGAAATGATTAAATTCACTTCTTTTTTCGATGCCGCGGATAAAGGAAGCTTTAAAATGATTTAAATGAGAAAATTTTTATTTTTTGAGCATGTGGTGAGCAGGGGATTAATTTTTTTATAAATGACTAAATTCACTTTTTTCACGATGTCGCGAAGGAAGAAGCTTTAAAAGTGATTTAAATAAGAAAATTATTATTTTTTTGAGCACGGGGTGAGCAGAAGGTGAATTTTTATAGAAATGATTAATTACTTTTTTTTCGATGCCGCGGAGAAAAGAAGCTTGAAAATGGTTTAAATGAGAAAATTATTTTTTTTTGAGCACGGGGTGAGCAGGAGGTGAATTTTTATAGAATGATTAAATTCACTTCTTTTTCGATGCTGCGGATAAAGAAGCTTTAAAAATGATTTAAATAAGAAAATTATTATTTTTTGAGCACGGGGTGAGCAGCAGTGAATTTTTATGTAAATGATTAAATATCTGTTTTTTCGATGCCGTGGATAAAGGAAGCTTTAAAATGATTTAAATGAGAAAATATTATTTTTTGAGCACGTGGTGAGCAGGGGATTAATTTTTATAAAATGATAAATTCACTTTTTGCGATGCCGCGGAGAAAAGAAGCGTTGAAATGATTTAAATGAGAAAATTATTATTTTTTGAGCACGGGGTGAGCAGGGGGTGAATTTTTATAGGAATGATTAAATTCACTTTTTTTCGATGCCCCGGAGAAAAGAAGCTTTAAAAATGATTTAAATGAGAAAATTTTTATTTTTTGAGCATGTGGTGAGCAGGGGATTAATTTTTTTATAAAATGACTAAATTCTTTTTTTTCCGATGTGCGGAAGAAGAAGCTTTAAAAATGATTTAAATAAGAAAATTATTATTTTTTGAGCACGTGGTGAGCAGGGGGTTTATTTTTTTATATAAATGATTAAATTCACTTTTTTCACGATGTCGCGGAGGAAGGAAGCTTTAAAAATGATTTAAATAAGAAAATTATTATTTTTTGAGCACGGGGTGAGCAGGGGTTAATTTTTATATGAATGATTAAATTCACTTTTTTCACGATGTCGCGGAGGAAGGAAGCTTTAAAAATGATTAAATAAGAAAATTATTATTTTTTGAGCACGGGGGTGAGCGGGGAGTGAATTTATTATATAAATGATTAAATTACCTTTTTTTCGATGCTGCGGTTAAAAGAAGTTTTAAAAATAATTTAAATGAGAAAATTATTATTTTTTGAGCACGGGGGTGAGCCGGGGTGATTTTTTTTATATAAATAAGTGCATTCACTTTTCATAATTTTCAACCAAAAATCTCCTGGGGCCGGCAACCCATATTTACTCATCCTTGGTAGAAAATAAATCCAATTCGAAACAATGAAAAGTAATGCAATAAATGCTGGAATTCAATTAACAAAAACGCTTGTATAATCTCTAAACAGTGAGAAGGTGGTTAAAATTACCTAATTTCACTTAACTCCCGCGCTAAGAGATGGCGCCACGCCTACTCCCGTCCCTGCCCTCACGTACTACGTGCATAACGTACCTACCTACCAGGAATTGCAAAATTCCAATTAATTCTCCCGACAGCTTAATTTATCTTCGTAACGATCGGTGTCCGCTGCAATTGTGTGGAGGTAGCGACGCGAGCGAATCCGATTCGAGACGAGTCTGACCGTGGCAGCGCTGAAAATAGTCCGGCAGAGATGCAGGAGTTCTCTCGGCGGCTATAAAGGGAGATGGAGATTATCGATGGGGAGTCGAGGAATGTTAACAATCGGAGGGGGAAAAAAAGCGCGAACTTGGAGGTTGAAGACCGGGGATTAGGATTAGGCGTTAATGCGATTAAAAATGCAGGAAGTGGCGGCAAGATTGTGAGGAAATTATATTTTTTTCTTTTACGTTTAGTATGTCGTGCCAGATGTTTGTTTCGAACACCCTTTATTAGATGTTTGTATTTTATAATTATGAAAATACAACATATTGCTGTGTACTGATGATACCAGCATAAATGCAAAATTAATTAATAAAAAAAAAAATTAAAATTTAAATTTACTAGCTCAGTGGATAAAATTTTAAAAGGGCGCAAAAGAGGACTTAACCTCAAGGTTATTTTCACAATTGAACTAATCATGAAAAATAAAATGTGGGTGAAAGTAATCAAAAATAAAAGAATTGAAATTTTGAATGACGTTAACAATCATTAACTTTTATTATAATAAAAAAAAAAAACATTTGTATGACAATTTACGCAGGGAATATAAAACCATAGACAAGGTCTCTTGTCGAAAACAAAACCTGTGATGAATCTACAAATTAAAAAGGACAATGCAAGTCCTCAACAAACAAAGACAGATTTGTTCTAGAAGAAAACCTTTTTACACAAAAAAAAACCCACGTGGGTCTCAAAATACAACACACTAAAATCAAGTTAACGTGAAAAAACAAGTATAATTATTATAATTGAAATTTAATCATAAGCACAAAGCTTCTTATCACCTAAACCGAGGTGATTAACTAAAAAAAACTAATTTGAAAACAAAGAAACGGAAAAATTTAAACTCCTTAAACAAAAAAAAAATTAATTATCTTCTAGATCAAATTATAATAACGGATCTTATATCTAATATGTGCATAATTATATAATATCAATTATTAAAAAGTTGAGTTGCCTGATCGATGAAATAAATCAAAATAAACGAATCAAATTTTAAGATTAAAATTGAGATACCAAAATGACAGCAATGAAAATAAAAATACAAGAACTTACTTCTCGGCATCAAATCAAGTAACTGACCTTTCAGAGGCCCAAACATCGCATACATATATAAAAAAAATGCGTGGCTATGCAGCGCATAAAATACAAAGATCATAGACAACTACATTTAGGAAGGACATGAGCTAACATGAGTAAACACTATCAATTTAAAAAGGTGAAAACAATTTAACTAACTGAACATTTAAATTAACAAATTAAACAATCAATCAAATCAATCAGCAAAATCTTACTTAAACACAAAACATTAACTTCTGGAGAATTTGCCCGAAACATTGACAAAAACAGATTTCTAAAATAACAGCATAGAGTTTATAAACCACGGGGTGCCAAACCACAGCAATATGTATAAATTGTGGCAAACATGTAATGACTTTGATTGAAATCACTTTGGAATACAAAGTCATTTTGTAGAACAATGACTTTGTATTATTACAGTAATTTTTTTCTTTCGTATTCATGATTTGAATTAATAAGCTCCCACTTAGCAAAATAACATGACTATAACGTCGTCTAAATGTTACCTTGTAACGCGAAATGTTACAAAATCATATACAATGTACCACATGTAGTAACATTTCTACGACTGTTTAATGTCCGCCTAAGCGATGTTACGAAACAATATTTCCCAGTAATGTTAATACGAGGTCTTCGAGTAACATTACTTTAGCATGACGATTAATGTTGAAGTATAGCTCTTCCGTAACATTTCTCATATGTTAAAGGGAAATATTGATACATTGTGGCATTAAATGTTTTATAATATATCACGCTAATGTTTCTATTAGGATCTTTTATTACTCCAAAGTTCTTGCTGTATTATACAAGAAACATGAATGTTGAGGTTTATCGAGAGGTTATATTTATTAATATAAAACGGAATCTCAATCAGTCTTATTGAAATTCAATGTTAATATTATAATTTCATGTTACCTCGATAGATCGGGCCTCTTTTATACGAATTATCTTCACTTACTAAAATTAACAATATTAACATTAAACATTAATGCCAGAAAATATAATGGATAAGACATTTTATAATATAACTTATAAGTTTTTTTTGTAGTTTATTTTTGCAGATACATTAAAATGATCAATCATGTATCATATAGTTCTATGTAAAATAAATAGTAATACTATGAATAATATTATAAATAGCTATTTAAGTAAACGAAATACATTAATAAATACTTTAAAAAGTAAAATGCTGCTTAACATAAGACAATAAAGGCATTTATTGATTAAGAAAAAGTATATAAATTCCATTTTATACACTCAGTATTGGAAACAGATATGGGGCACATAATTAACATGAATAGAATCTAACAAAACTCCACAATACATAAGAAAATGCCCCGAATGCATTTATTCCTTTGAACATTTTGCTGTTTTTCTATCAATCTTTGTTTTGCATAACGAAACCATTCCATGACAGTTATTTCGTATTCTGTATCTGTGAGTACAATATTTCTTCTAATTCTCTCTGAAATTAAAAAAAAAAACGGTGTGTTTTTAAAAATAGAGATCAGAAAAACTATTTTATTTATATGAAAATTGAGGATAAGCTGCATATTTTATATATAACACTGTTGATAATTATTGTAAAATTTGTATTTGATCAAGAATTACTATCAATTCTAAGAATGACATTACATGACATTGCTCATCCTTATAGCACAACAGATAGGTTTCACTATAACATATATAGGTTATGATATACATAATACATATCTGTGTTTAAAGATCTTCGATGAATTGGGATCGATAAATCATTATAAATAAAACTTACCTGATAATGTTGATTCATTATTGACGGGAATTTTTTTCTCATCAAAATAATTGCGACGCACAATCCCAAGATGGTCCTATACACGCCCTGTCCAGTCACGATTATCGTATATTGTGAAAGAGGGGGTTCACAGGTTCACGCCAACTCGTGTATGCGCGGTACGAAAAAACTTGTGATGGCAAGCGATACTAACTTTTACAAGTGCGCAGTGCGCAACCACAACCCCACTAACATGATTATTATAGGCTACAAAAAATGTTAAAAAATTTCATCACCATTATTTAATTTATAGTGAAAATTTGCTCCATTAGTTTTGTGTTATGTCAATGTTACAAGCACAAACGTTGTAACATTGTTTGTAATGATTCACCTTGTAAATAAGGCAATGTTACAACTAAATATTACCTCAACATTTCTGACAACAAAGTCTTTGTTTTTGCAACATTGTTTTAAAATATTTTCCTGATTACATTGAAATGTTACTGTAATGGCTGCAATATTTCTATCATTATTTAATGTTGCTGCAAAATTTCAAGTAATATGTTTGTTTAACATCGCTGTCTAGTAAATTGTAATATTACTGGGATATCTGCAACATTACTTGCCACTTGGGTAACTCTTATGTAACGCGGATATACAAAAGGGTTACCTCACTAATTACTGAGTTAGTTAAATTTACTTTAATGTTAGTTCACTAACTCAAACCAAACGCCAATTCACATAACTGATCTAACTTTATTATTAATCCATACGACAAATGAAACTACTACTATTATCATCTAGGCTAATACACCATCAAGTATAAGATTATAACATAACGTATGGGTAGTCAGTAGCAGTTATTATTCAAATTCTGCTCGATATATAGGTCGCCAATTTGAGGTACGTAATTCACCCAAAGGCAACCAATATGCTCTACATACGTAAACTCGTATAGTTACAGCACTTGTAGCAGTGAGTTCTCTCTGTAACCTGCATCCGCACAAATGAATTCTTATGGTTTCTGTCGGAAATTGCCTCCGCTGGGCTCGCATACTCCTTTGAAACGGGATATTGGATCCTTAACCTCGTTAGCATACATTGCTCTAGCATCATGTCTAGGTTCATAACTTTAAATGCACGTGTTGTATCATATTCCTGCTCTAGATATTGTAATGTAGCTATAACAGTAGATATTTCCACAACATTATTTGTTTCGTTAGTTATTTATGAGTTGTCAACGTCAAAGTACAATTTTTGACTCGATTAAACATAACTAAATGGGACCAAAACTAACCGAATATTTTCACCTACATACCTTTGAAACAATTAAATTGGGGTTCTTAATTTTGTTAATACTCGCACGTAAAGTTCAAGAATATATATATTGCTATGATATCTAAGGTATAGAATCTATTTTAAAGACATTCACAACAAGGTTCTAAACTAAATTATCTAGTAATTCAAAAGTGAGGCGTGTACTCAGTTGCCTACTCTACAGGCGAATTATGAATTTGTTAAAGATAGTTATTTAAAATGAATAATATTAGCATTAGGTGCTAAATATTGCTTTATTATAATGTAAACCTTATTTTATATGTTAATTCAAACTGACCTGGTATCTTTTTTATGTTTGTTATATTTTGCTCGGAGAGATTTTTCGGTAAAATAACGGTATTTTAATGTCGGTTAGCTTTATCTTTCAAAATTCAGGTTGGTCGACCTGTGTGATAACAATCGAAGGCTGTTGACCGTTGAATATGATTTGAATTCTCATTCTGTTGGTGCTACCAGACACGAGCGTTTCTTAATCTTCCTATAAGTTTTTTTGCCACAATTTTAAAAAATTTATCAAGTTCCAAGAAGTATTACCTAAAAAGTATCGATACAACTCCTGTTTATTTAATCCTATCGAATATCTGAAATTTGCCAAGGAAATATCCTATAAAATATCCTACGAGATCTCCCGACCAGATTGCCTTTCCATGCCGTTGACCGAGACCGGGGGCCCGTTCCATTAGAAACTACATTCCAGCACCAGAGTTTCCAAGCGTCGTGTCCTTTTCAAGTTAGTATTCCATTGAATTACCACACCTAAAACAGAAAGGAATTAATTCAGTTCCCTTTCAATTTTAATCAGAAACTTATATTTTGGTGTAATTTATTTCACCATACGATAATTTGGGGTTAAATTTATATTCAACCGCCATTTAGTTCAGTTATTTTCGTAATTTTTATATGTAAGGGTTGTAATAAATTGGTTAATAAAAAAATGTTGGTATTATTGACATAAAAATTCAAATAATAAAATCTGATACTCTCTATCAGTAAACGTTAGTAACGACTGTCAAAAAAAAAATATGACGTAAAATTCAAGAAAATAAATATGATACTCTGTATCAGTAAACTTTAATAAAGACAATAAAAATAAGAATGAAATATAGTAAAACTATAACAGAAAATCCTGCGGTAGGATTCGAACACCGAACGCTTTGGCCAACGCAATCAGTTTACACACGTTGTATAAAGGAAAAATTCTTAGACTAAAAGTTAATTTTAAATTTAAGAAAAGTTTTATAGTAAAAAAAATGAACTATTAAAATAGAACTAAATATTTGTCTTGATTATACTAGTGGTGAATGAACCACCCTGTATATTACAGCCCGATATTTATTTCGGTTGATGTTTTAAATATATTTTGAAGTCGTTGTAAAAAAATGAAAAGCTATCTGAATATTAAAGTTAACTATTTTTCTGAACTAAATGATACCCTCCGATCCTTGGTATAACATAAAAATTACAGTACCGGTGAAAAAAAAATTAAAAGTGATCGGGTTGGTTTATTTACTAAAACAATTTTTAAACGCAGACAAAATTTACAAAAAAAAAAAGGAAACGTGCAAACTTAGCTCTTTGTTCTCAAACAGCTAGTACAGCCTTGGAAATCCTCTCCGATCCGAACAGATCGTAGCCTCTGGGCTGACTTGGTAATGCCCGAAGCAGATGGTCCACTGACTTTCTAACGGAGGTAGGTAGGATTCTCCGAAGGGACTTAAAAAGGTCGCAGAAGTCCTCAGCCGCACGGGGTGTTCAAAATCTCACATATAACGATGGGAAAATTCCAAAATTCAAAAATAAAGGCGGTAAAAAAAACCCTCAAAGTTAGTGATTTAAAAGAAATAACAAGATCTGCTTACTGTTAAATAACGAGTTTTACAACGAGAGAAGAAATAAACAGAATGGCGTTGCAGAAGCGTGGTTCTCAAATTATATCCCGAATTTATCAGTCGTGATATTCACAAAAATTCCACACCAAACACAAGCGAAGACACGGCCAATGATTATTTCCAGTAAACTTCCAATTAAAAATCCACAGATGTGTGAAAATATCCCAAAATTTCCAAAATAGGAAGATGTACTCGTAAGAACACGTCTGAACAACAATCCAGAATCGCCAGCAAGCCGGAAGGAAGCGGAAGCAAGAATACGTCATCCAACCAATCAGAAGACAGATAAATAAAATAAAAATACGGACATCGAGCTGCCCTCTGACGTCGAAAAGATGTAAACACAAAATCAAATGATCTGAATAGACGATCGATCGGCAATCGAACAGACCTAACGGGTGCGTGAGAATCGATAATACCGACATGTTGTAAACAAACAAACCTAGCCTTAAAAAGAAAACGTCAACTGTCACACAATGAGAATTGAAGGAATTTACTAAAATTGAAAGAAATTAAACGAAAATCTAAGACCGTATTAAGTATAATAAAATTATCTGTAAGTAAATGAGACTAAAAGATATAAATTCTAGCTAGACCGCACTAACATGGAGAAGAAAACACAATTTGAAAGCCAAAAATTAAATGATAAAGTTTACGTTGAGGAATTAACAAGACGTAGGAGCATCTCGGAAAGTAAAAGAATGTAGAGTACGGAAATAGGGGAAAATATGATTACAAAAGCTTCTCGAAAAGACTGCTACCAGCGAATTCTCAGGGCGTATTAAATAGTAGCAATTTCCCAGAGCATGAGACCAGATTCAATAATAAAAGAAAAAAAAAAGTAAATATTGTTTATAAAAGATTATTGATATTAAATAAAATAAATGATTGCAAAGTACCAAAGGATGGGGAAGAGGGATAAATAAAACAACGTTTATAATTTATTTCCCACGCTGCGACTGTAGGAGTCGTTTCGGCCAGTGAGGCGCCGGAGAGGTGTCGGATTGAGCGCCACTGGGTGAGTCAGTTGTTGCCTTCCTTGGCCCGACGCTGTCGCCCGGTACTTTAGCCACAGCCCAGAATGGCTATTTCCAGTAGGGGAAACAAGGGATGGTACTTGCAGAATTTTGATTTATAATAATTAAATTGAATGAAAAGTTATTTAAATGAAAAAAAAAAACTAATGCGCCAAGGACGATAAAATTGAATTAAATAAAACTCAGAAAAAACTATATAACAGTTATATTAAAAATGATTAGGTGAAGCCAAACATAAATAATTACAAGTAAAAATACACGAAATGAACTTTTGGGAGTGACGTGTTATTCTCAAAAATTTGTATTACAAAGAAACAAGAAAATAAAATGTACCTACTCGATCGAGCATGCAATTGAATACGACCTACCATTGTTTTAATGCGAAAAGATGAAAGAAAACAAAAATTAAAATAATTTCAAAAGTTACGTTAAATTGAACAATGAGAGCAAAGACTAAAATATCAAAAATTATGTTAAATTATTCTGACTCCAATGGTAGTTCGTTACTACAAATACAAAAGAAAATAAATCTTAAAATTAACTTACATTTAAAAACAAAGCACAAACGGTTGATTGCCACCAAACACCTCGGGGAGGAAGAAGTGGAAGAGAGCCGGTGGATGAAAGAAGAAAGCCCGTATCTAGGTACGCCTTAGGGCGGCGCTGCTTGAGAGATCCACGTCAGCGGGGCTCCAGTGGAAGTCTTCGTCGTCAAAATACAGTAACTCAAAAACGGCTTCCGTGGAGTGGTTTCCTTTTGACCTGATATCCCCCCACAGGGGTTACCGAACGGGTAATTTTGGTCAAAAAGGGGTACGGCAGAGCGTCGCCTCTTAGACGGTTAGGTCTACACACTTAGCGGGCTGGAGAGAAGTGTCGTAAAAAAAAAGGGAGAGGAATCTAGTTCCGCGCTATGTCCATTAAGTAGCCATAGGATCGAGTATCGAGGATTAAAAATTCGCAGGTGTTCGTGTTTATGCGAAAATTCTAACGTTTCAAGTACAGTGCGCACAAAAAAATGTGCAACAATTAACAAAAATGAATAAATTCGGAGCTAATTAAGAACGGAGTTTAATGAAATTTACGAAACAAATGCATCTAAATAGATACTAAAATTTGACAATTTAAGAATTTAGAAAAAGGTCACAAATAAAGCGGTGCATTTACAAAAAACAACTTCAAGGTCAAACGTGACGTTATATAAAATAAGTAAATAGCGAAATTCTCGGTAACTCGTAAAGGTCAATGAATTTAGATGATTTCAGATAGGATAGTGTACAGTTGGAGAAATAAGAAAAGGTGTTTTCAACACGTACCAAGACTAGCGGAGAACTAATTCGAGGTAAGCGAAGCAAAAAAACCGTAACAAAAATCTATATATAAAAAAAAAAAACTGATGTGACAATACAATGTAAGTATTTGTATTATCTGATCGGCCAACCCATTTGCGGTAGACTACACCTGAATTATTGATTTCAAATTATCCTTTACACCTACTCAACCGTTTCCTAAGATAATAATATAATCTCCACTCCCCGAGAGGGCTATTATAGTCGAAATATTCGTTCGACCAAGCTCGTTTGTCGCGTCGAGCTTTACGCAAAACGTAGAGCCGTAGGTAGAGCCTTTCTAATCCCACTCCACCCCCGGAAATGTCAACGTAATGAGGCGGTATTAAATCGGCAATTTCGACAGCTCGAATTACTTAGTAGACTTAAAGTATTTACATTCTAAATGTCGGCTGAACTGTTCGTTTCTTATTTAGATCCCTAAAATAAATGCATCGTCTCAGCATTAATTCGCGAGTATATTTCTCGATTGGAAGCAAACTAGAGGATCCGGAAATGACAAATTCGTCATAAATTTCTAGTGTTTAGAAGTACATGCCGTTCGATAACTGTAAACGTCAGTTGAGAGGGCTAACAGATGCCTGCGCTTAACTCCGTAGAGAGGTGATGTATTTACATGTGCATGTGATGATATTCCTAGTGCCATCATGGTAAGAGATTTGCATTCCGAAGAGCACTCGACTAGGCGAAACGCCTGACCATCTCATGGGCTGTATTAGAATTGCGAATCTTTCAGTGTGTTCACATAATAGCAAGCATATCTTAGAGCATTTATGCTTCTCTTCAGAAAAGAAATTATATTGTAATAATAACAGTGTGTATTTCCCAATGCCTTAAAACATGCAAAGATTATCCCGGTTCATAAGAAAGGTACTAAAGATAGTTTGAATAATTACAGGCCTATTTCGATGTTATCCACATTTCCCAAAGTATTCGAAAAAGTAATATATAACCGTCTCCTCAATTTCTTTACAACTAATAATCTGTTAAGCGTCACTCAGTATGGTTTCTTGCCCAACAACTCATGTGAAAATGCTATTTTAACTGTACTAATCAATTTTATCAGCATTGGATAACAGATTGAAGTGTGTCTGGATTGTATTTTGACCTTAGCAAGGCTTTGATGTTATTGACCATGAGGTATTGTATAGTAACTACAGCGGTATGGTGTTCGTGGAGGTGCTTTGGAACTGCTGAGATCATACTTGACAGATAGGACCATTGTGTTAGTCTCTATGCTGAAGAAAATAACACTAAGATCCCCGTTTATTCAACCATGTCCAGTATTTTACAGGGGATACCTCAAGGTTCGATTTTGGGTCCTTTGATATTCCTAATATATGTTAATGACCTTGATAAATTTATAAACAACGGCGAATTATGTCAATACGCAGATGACACAACATTCATAGTAAAAGGTAATTCGTATGAGGAAGTCAGCAGCATGTGCACTGTAATTTTTAAGGGCATGAGTGATTGGTGCAAAATTAATAAATTGCACCTTAATATCGAAAAGACCGCACTAATAACGTTTAATTCTGAGGATGAAATGGTGGTGAAGGCTAGTGATCAAAAAATTGAGCAAATAAAGCACGTAAAATTTCTTGGAGTGACACTAGATTATAAGTTGCAATGGGAGAGTCACGTGGACAGTTTGGTGAAAGAACTTGCCAAACAGTATTATGCAATATATAAAAATCGAAATTCGATAGACTTAAATGCTTTACGAGTGTATTATTACAGTAGTATACAATCAAGGCTGTCATATGGTTTGGTATTCTGGGGCTCAGCTTCATGTTTTCAACGAATTTTTATAATTCAAAAAAGAATATTACGGTGTATGCTTAACAAACCGAGCAGGTCGTCATGTCGACCACTATTTAAGGAACTAAATATTCTTCCTCTGCCATCGCTGTACATATACAGATTGCTGATACTCTATTTTAAAAATAGAGGTATATATCCCCGAAATATAGATATATCTCGTACTGGTTTGACAACTAGACATTCAAGAGATCTTGCCATACCTATTCACAAGTCGGTGCAATACGAGAGAGGAGCATATTACAGATCTATATTGGCTTATAATGCATTGCCTAATAACATTAAGGATATTGAAATGTTTGGCAAGTTTCGACGGGCATGCTACGATTTTTAATGAAAGAAAGCTTTTATACCTTCCAAGAATACATGAAATGGGGGGGTAGTACTCGGTAGTATGTCTTGCTTCCTCGTGTGTTGCGGGGGTCCGCCGGGAGTATTGTGGTTACCGCAAAATGTGTATTTTTTGTTTTATGTACAATGACAATTGCCTGTATCTGTGATATATTACGGCAAATATATTATTATTATTATTATTAAAAAAAAAGGTCATGTGGTGAGAATATAATTTTGTATTTTATAAAAGTTATGCGAGTTGATTATAAAAAAAACATCTAGCTGTTTCGAAAACCATGTATTCATGCATGTTGTTTGGGTAGTATATATATTCTGTATTATGTATATTTCATTTCAAATTCCGGTAAAGAAAGATAGTGTTTTTGTGCTCCAAGAAAATAAACACATTTCCCTTATAGAAACAGTTATTTAATAAATACGACGTTAAAAGTAAAGAATTAACAAAAACTAGGACTACATTTAATCTAAATGGGAAGTAAAAATAATGTAAATACAGACGAAGTCATGAATGTTTGTAGTTACGTCATTAACAGGTCGGTAAAGTAAAGACAAGCGTAGTTTCAAAAAATTGGAAGCATTCATATAGACAAGAGAGATAGAAGTATATATAACATAAGTCGTAGCTACTTAAGCTATACGTCGATATTTTATTAAGTATCAACAAACTAGTTGAAGTGAGATAGAATACGGTCGAGTAATGCGTAAATAAGACCTTTCATAATGTTTACTTCAGTGCATGCAACCACGCCATTTTAACCCATTTTACCGCTCCGTTGACATTTGAAGGGTGCACGGGAATAACGATCAAAGTCCATATTCATACATTAAGAGATAAATGAATTTTAAAGTTTGACACTTAAAGGTTTAAAACGAAACTACATTATAGCAACTTTGATTTCTACGGACTACGACCGTTTTTGAAATAGTTTGAACGCGCATTATTATAATAC
This sequence comes from Protaetia brevitarsis, assembly GCA_004143645.1. Lineage (NCBI taxonomy): Eukaryota > Metazoa > Arthropoda > Insecta > Coleoptera > Scarabaeidae > Protaetia > Protaetia brevitarsis. Next base: position 2,828,092 of record RXPK01000261.1, on the reverse strand, counting down.
TCAGAATTTCCTACAAAATGGCATCCTTAGCTCATTTTCACAAAAAATGGACTTTGATCGTTATTCCCGTGCACCCTTCATTTGACATCTGCTTTTTACTGTTTATTGACCCTTCTTTAGGTTTGAATTTTTATTTACTTCTATTATTTCTTAATATTATTGTTAATAACAAGATCTGCTTACCGTTAAAATAACGAGGTTTCGCAACGAAGAGAAGAAATAGACAAAATGGCGTTGCAGAAGCGTGGTTCTCAAATTATATCCCGAAATTATCGAGGCCATCAGTCGTGATATTCACAAAAAATCCATACCAAATACAAGCGAAGACACGACCAATGATTATTTCAAGCAAACTTCCAATAAAAATCCACAGATGTGTGAAAATATCCCAAAATTTCCAAAAATAGGAATAATAATACTCGTGAGAACGCCTCTAAACAACAACCCAGAATGGCCAGCAAGCCGGAAGGAAGCGGAAGCAAGAATACGTCATCCAACCAATCAGAAAACAGATGAATAAAATAAAAATACAGACATCGAGCTGCCCTCTGACGTCGAAAAGATGTAAACACAAAATCAAATGATCTGAATAGACGATCGATCGGCAATCGAACACACCTAACGGGTGCGTGAGAATCGGTAATGCCAGGATGTGTATATAACCTTCCTAGAAGTGAAACGTCAAAGCATGAATTGAAGGAAGTTACTAAAATTGAAAGAAATTAAACGAAAATCTAAGACCGTATTAAGTATGAGGAATTTATCTGTAAGTAAATGAGACTAAAAGATCTAAATTCTTGCTAAGCCGCACTAACATGGGGAAGAAAACACAATTTGAAAGTCAAAAAATTAAACGATAAAGTTTACGTTGAGGAATTAACAAGACGTAGGAGCATCTCTGAAAGTAAAATAAGGTAGAGTACGGAAATAGGGGAAAGTAGGATTACAAAAGCTTCTCGAAAAGACTAGCGGAGAACTAATTCGAGGTAAGCGAAGTGAAAAAACCGTAACACAATGTCCAGACGAGACTGCTGTGTGTGCCAAAAATCATACCGACTACGCCAGGACCTCATCCAGAGCCGAAGAACCGCCAAATTCGCAAATGTTACCGCCTATTTTATTTGTTTATAAGTTTATAAATTCGAAATTATGATTTTATTGCATTTAATTAAATTTAATAATTTCAATCAGTCAGTAACATTTCAAATTAACGACCCCTTACATTGTAGTGTACAGCGTGGGGTACGATAAAGTGTACCATTTCATCCTTTAAAATGAATATTTACGGAAATGCAGCATTTTGCTGCAAACACAGTGACGGTACATAGCTTTAGATTATTAAAATCTATCACATTACATCATTCTTATTATAATTGGACAGTATTCTTTCCTTCGACCTTCGCCCTCCAATAAAATTATCCAATTACCTGTAGGAAATTGGACACCGTGGAATAACCTCCCCAAAATCCTTGTTTGCCGAAACGCTAGACGACCAATCTACCCTAGTAAGTCCTAAGTGAAATTAAAGAACCGGCCCTAAGAACCCTAAAGATTCTTATTGGTCCCTCGCAGCGGCGTACGCCTTCGACAAACACGCATTATCGACTCCGTCCCCAAGAACGGACAATACCCTCGACACACCGAAGGACTACAGCTGTTAAACGGTCAATGTTTCTTTACGGCTTGTTACGACGGTTATTTCTCAGTCTTTCGTTCCCTCTTCGCACGGTCCGGGGAAATGTATTGGGTCATAATTCAGGGTGTCGGCTCTTCTCTACTTTCTACACATGTCTGTTTTTTTTTTTTATACGGGCGGTTAGGATCCAGTGAAAGATATAGTGTTATGCCGGTGGATCCATTTGTCTTATTAGAGCGTTCTTTTTGCTGTTCGCTATTCAGTTAGGGAGTGTGAAAAGGGGTCTTGTCCTTTGATGACAGGGAGTTGAGAAAATTCGGGATTATGAACATTCAATGTGACAATCACTTTCGCCGAGTCAATGATAGTGTGCGAGTGAAAACTTTAACCTCGCTATAGGCTTAAAAAATGTCAGTGCCGATTTAAGAATGATTTTCCTTATGTAAAATTTACAAACTTTAAAGGTTTAAAACTAAATAATTACAAACCCCGTGCTCGACCTAAAAGGTACTACACGAGGCTACCTATTCTAAGTACTATATACCATGTGATTCAAAATGATTGTCGTAAGAAAAAAACTGTTTTTCGGAAAAATTTATCTATACTTATTACCAATTTAATGAGCGAAGTTAGCTACATACAAATTTCATACATTAAATGAATTTTCTTGACATTTAGCGGCATTGGCGTGCGTGTTGTTGTATCTTTCGATGATTTATCTTATAATTTTTTTTCAAACCGTTTATATTTACATCTAGTATCACCAACAATAGTATTTCTGAATACTGTAAGAAAATAAGGGAATTTATCTGTAGTAATAGCTCAACAAACAGGTAAAAAATCAATATTAACATTAAGTCAAATAGTTTATACATTTTATAATTTTGTAGGCTTATCATACACTTCAGCGCAATGAGCTGTCAAAAGAAAGTTACAGTTTCATCCTTATAAAGTTTCTACGGTACAGGAATTATTACCATTAGATCACGATAGGCGATTGGAATATTGTCATTGATTTATAACAATTTAAGGGACGATGACTTGCTAAACAAATCATTTTTCTCGGATGAAGCCTGGTTTTATCTAACAGATTATATCAATTTACAAAACTATTGTATCTGGTCTGCAGAAAATCCACACGAATTTCGAGAAACGCAATTGCATCCCGTAAAAGTTGGAGTTTGGTTAGCTATGTCCAGGCAACGAATAATAGGGCCAATTTTCTTCGAGGAAACTGTAACAGCCCAACGCTACCAACAGATGTTAGAATTGTTTATTGCAGAGTTACAAGAAAACTAACAATTCAACACCGGTTAAATAATATTGAAGAAATTTAAAAGAAAATGAGCTTGAAGCAGATTATTTTCAGCACGATAATGCTCCAGCACATACTGCTCGACAAACCTGCCAATAACTTCAACAGTTTTTTGCTGTCAGAGTCGTTAGAGCATAAAGATGGCCACCAAGATCGCCTGATCTAACCCCATTAGATTACTTCATGTTCGGCTATCTAAAAAAATAGGATCTATAGAAACCGCATGCATACCATAGAAGAACTGAGAGATGCAGTTTTGTCACTTAATAATTATACTAATTGTATGTTATAATTTAAAGTAATAAATAAATTTAGTTAAACACCAGTTAGTACTGAATTGTAAAATCATAATTTAGTAAAGTTAAATTAATTACGTTTCATTTTTACAAGCAGAAACACCAATCCATAGTCGTTTATATAATGCGAGTTCAAATATAGGTTACGTTTTCCTTATTATGACAGATCCGTTTACTTCTTATGTTCCAAACTGACTTAATTCAAACCTTCATTACAAACACGCGGCATATACCTACACCCTGTTACTATCTATAGGAGCGGATTTGACAATCATTTTGAATCTCTGTGTAGATTGCATAACAATTAAAATGTTATGCAATTCATATGTTATGTTAATAACAAAAATATAATACAGTAGCCTCGCAATTATATGAATATGCTCTTGTACCTAAATTGTCAGTTATGCTATTTCCCAAATGAGCACGTACATTTCCTGTTGTCTTGCTCATGCAGCTACCACCACCGAATCAGTCGAACATAGCCTATCTTTGCCGATCCCGGCTTTTCAATGTTGTAAATATACCTTCCGCGAGAAGTTAAATGCAGAATCAGTCTGTTATCCGACGTTTTTGGGTTGTATTTTCGTTATACACGGTGTTAGTGAACAGTTTAAGTGAAGTGTAAGTGAATTCTCGACCATTACTTGTAGAGTATCTCTTGTAAAGCCGCGACTCATATTAAACCTCCATTTTAGTAAACGTAGTTAAGCAAGTGTGTGTTTTATTAAATAAGACGATTATCGGTTGTTGTGAATCAGCGGATTCCTAATGTTTATGTACATAGTTAGCTGTAATTGTTTTAGTTAGTAACAATAAAATACGATACATGTCAGATATATCAATCAATAAAGTTCAATAAAAAAGTCAACATATTTATTGGTCCTTCGAGTCGGATGAGGAAAGTCAGCAATACAACAGTGTGTCAATCGTTTTCTATTTGTTATAGTATTGGTAGCCGATGCCTCGTTGCTAGGTAACAGACAGTGGTAGCCGGCAGTGGGGCGCAATTGACATCAGCCTTCGCGAACTTTTCGGTGACGGCATGTACCATGCTCTATTGTAATGGACTCTACACTCTTTAACTTGTTTGTTCGACACGGGCCACGACGCAGCTGCGTTTTCGCAAAATTCTACACGTTGGCGGCTTTCTCAGATGTATCCGTTTATTCATGTTGTGTAGCATACAAATATTTCCGTTCTGGCTTTCCTTGAAAAGTGAGAATTGCTAAAATAGTTTATAACATTTTGAATACATTTTAAGTGCTATAACAAGATAAAATATATAATTGTGTTATTTATTTAAAAAAGGTAACAGTGACATTCTTTTTATTCCTTGTGTTATTAAAAAAAAAAGATAATACAGGCAGGAATAAAGATGTACTTAATTATTTAAAATAAGAAAACAAGAACTTGGTAAATCCTGATCATTGATTCTTTGAAGCACTCTTCAACTACATATCGTATTTATAAACGCGCCTACTCACTAAATATCCTCCTTATAACAACTATTATCGGATGAATATGTCATTTTCATTACATTACATTCGCAATTGTTGCCAAAGCGCGCTATTAGAAGCTTAGCTTCGGACAAGGCAATTCATAAACTACAGGACTGTCTCGCAGATCCCACTTAATCTGTACAAATGAAATCCAGGAACATATTGGACAAATTAACGCCAGAGATCCTACGGCAATGCACTTACGTAGGATACATACACACACGCGTGGATAGCAGAAGCTCAGATCGTAATATATTGACCATTGGCACGGCCAGTTATTACAAAGGGGTTTATGAAATTATCCGCCATGAATGCAGTTTGCATCGCGCTTAGGGTTAATTGGATCGAACAATACGAACGCAATCTGATGGAAATTAAAAGGGTATTTTTAAAGGATGGTGCGTAATTTCTAAGTTATATTCTGAAAATAACCATGCAGATGTAAATAAATGTTATATTGAATGCCATTTATAGGTGATACGGTTTTGTGCCAATAAATCTTTCACAGAAGATTGAATTGAGCAGTGGCGATTCGTGACAATATTGAGTGATGAGGACAATCTTGGTTCAACTATCCCCTCCCCTCCCCCCCCCCTCCTATTAATTTATTATTATATTTATTGCTAACTAAAATAATATCGACACACAAAAAAAAATAATTTAGAAGCCATTTTAAACTGAGGAATACAACAAGTTTTTATCGGAAATACTTATCTACCTAAATATAAATGCTAACGTATTTCCTTCGGGATTGCTTATAGGTATTTAGTCTTTAAATTGCACGTACACGGGTCACTTGTTTACATTCCCCCACCTAATGTGTGGAAGGATAGTTTCATTATTAATTTGTCCCGCGGTAAATTAATTTTTATAAATTCTAAAACATGCTGATATGTCAACAGAAAGACATGGAAAATTGCTGGAAATTCATCACAATTTTATGTGTATAAATAGTTGCCTACTTTTTGTACAGTAATGAATTTTAAGATTGTTAATTTTACATAGTAATAAGTGTTAAAAAATTTCAAATGTATTTTTCTCATGATCCAGAGACACCTACCTTTATTATATTTTAATTGTAAGGCGATTCCAGAATTTTGCAATAATTATTTATTTTGATTTCGTTTAAACATTCGACAGTCCATTCGGTCACATGGGCATTCTCATGTATTAAACAAAGTATATTCCCCTCACTTCGGTGAAATTAACGGACTCTCTGACAGTTTGTCCCCCTTGTCTAAAGACAATCGCAGTCAAGTCGGTTAAAATTTTTCAATTCGAAAGGATTCACTAGCCAAATTTATTTCGTAAAATTTATTTACTTTGATAAAATCCAATTTTATTCTAAAGTCCAACCTAAAAATGATTGTTAATTGTTAAATAAAGTTTATCACATTAATTGTATTCAAATTACCTATTATCTTTGGGTAATTTTCTCCAACGACGATTTTCCCGAGTAATGTTCCTGTCCTGACCGAGCCATTCTCCGTGATCAGAAGTATGAAGGCCCCCATTTAGCTGTCCCGTTCCGACCTGCCACCTGCATGCCCGCTGGTTTCATTCCTCCAAAGGTATTTCACGTTCATATCTACCTAAAAATAAACGTATTATTTCAATCCTAATCTAAATTTAATTATACCTATAAGAAATTTCATTTTTATACATTCAGCAAATTTTGGGGTTAAGAATTTTGTATGTTTGTATCATCGCTGAACCGTTTGCAATCACTTGGGGAAAATTTGTATAAGTTGGTACTTGTCTAAGTTAATATCTGATATGTATTTACGGTACGAACCGATATCCAATAATTTTACCATCAAGGTTCGCCATTCTGATTCACATGTCTCTTTAGCATAGAACAACGCAGATAGAACGTTCAGAAAACGCGGGAATTTTGAAAGTTAATTTAAACGTATTCACGTTCTCTATAATGAATTTAGATTACAAAAAGTGGAATTACTAATAAAACATTATTGTTATTAATTAAGCGGACTCACGTAACTTACCTGAGATAATAATATCCTTATATTTAAGTTATTTTACACAGATTTACATTTCGAACTTTGTTATTAAATAAAACCACTTTGATGTACACTTAAATGTTTTCATTATACATGAGAGATTGATCACTATCGAGGTACAACACTAGCGTGCCTACGACATCCTGGAAACTGGCTATTAAACATCCAAATCGAAGGAGAGGACATTTTGGCAACAGTCTTCCATACCATCTCCCCACGTACTGAGATAATAAGAGGGGTAACTAGCTAGTCGTTATTTTTTTGATGCCAACGTGTTTCAATCGGAAGTTCTCGCCCTGCATGCCATCTGGAATGAGAGAGAGCACACTTATGTTTTAATACTGATAAAGATAGATGACACTGGTATGTTAAAAATTTTACTAATTTAATTAATGTATCATTTTTAAAATTTATTTTTTTATATACCGAGCTGTATGCCACTCTGTAGGGTTACAGTATTATGAGATTCAAAATGATTGTCGTAATAAAAAAACTATTTTCCGGAAAAATTTATCTATACTTATTACCAATTTAATGAGCGAAGTTAGCTACATACAAATTTCATACATTAAATGAATTTTCTTGACATTTAGCGACATTGGCGTACGTGTTGTAGTATCTTTCGATTATTTATCTTATAATTTTTTTTCAAACCGTTTATATTTACATCTAATATCACCAACAATAGTATTTCTGAATACTGTAAGAAAATAAGGGAATTTATCTGTGATAATTAGCTCAACAAACAGGTAAAAAATCAATATTAACATTAAGTGAAATAGTTTATTACATTTTATAATTTTATAGGCTTATCATACACTTCAGTGCAATGAGCTGTCAAAAGAAAGTTACATTTTCATCCTTATAAAGTTTCTACGGTACAGGAATTATTAGCATTAGATCACGATAGGCGATTGGAATATTGTCATTGGTTTAATAACAATTTAAGGGACGATGACTTGCTAAACAAATCATTTTTCTCGGATGAAGCCTGGTTTTATCTAACAGGCTATATCAATTCACAAAACTATCGTATCTGGTCTGCAGAAAATCCACACGAATTTCGAGAAACGCAATTGCATCCCATAAAAGTTGACTTTTGGTTAGCTATGTCTAGGCAACGAATAATAGGGCCAATTTTCTTCGAGGAAACTGTAACAGCCCAACGTTACCAACAGATGTTGGAATTGTTTATTGCAGAGTTACAAGAAATGAGCTTGAAGCAGGTTATTTTCAGCACGATAATGCTCCAGCACATACTGCTCGACAAGCCTGCCAATATCTTCAACAGTTTTTTGCTGACAGGTTCGTTAGAGCACAAAGATGGCCACCAAGATCGCCTGATCTAACCCATTAGATTACTTCATGTTTGGCTATCTAAAAAATAGGATCTATAGAAACCGCATGCATACCATAGAAGAGCTGAGAGATGCAGTTTTGTCACTCAATAATTATACTAATTGTATGTTATATTAAAGTAATAATAAATTTAGTTAAACACCAGTTAGTATGAATTATAAAATTATAATTTAGTAAAGTTAAATTAATTACATTTCATTTTTACAAGCAGAAACACCAACCCATAGTCGTTTATATAATGCGAGTTCAAATATAGGTTACGTTTTCCTTATTTATGACAGATCCGTTTACTTTCTTATGTTCCAACACTGACTTAGTTCAAACCTTCATTACAAATACGCGGCATATACCTACACCGTGTTACTATCTATAGGAGCGGAATTGACAATCATTTTGAATCTCATAGTATATAAGTAAAAGATTAGAAAACGCTGTACTACTAACTTCATAACGGTGTTTGGATGTGAATATTGATTTGCACATCGCAAAAAGTAGTATAGGATTATTTTCGATTGTGCACTTTCTTCTCAACGTGAACTAGATTATAAAAAGTTTTTCACAATTAATTAAAAATTATATTCGAACCAGCAGTTACCGCTATATTTTCTTATTTCAGTATTACTAAAATTATAGTGGCGCAATAAACATATCCGAGGTGAATAAATCGGGTTGTTACTATATTCGACCCTTCGAAAACGTCCATTGGAACCTCAATTTGCGGTTTGGCTTCTATCACCTCGCGGAAATAGAATTCGCGAGGTTCCCACGCGTCCCCAGGTTCAGTACACATACATTGTTTACCCGCCGTAGTAAAATCACACAAATCTGCATCCCTTTTCAACCGTGTTTATTGGCATAACATGCTGCGACGGCGTCGTCGTCTGTCGTTTCGCTCATACATACATATAGCTCGTCTGGATTTATTCAAATGTCATCCATTGATCCGTAAGTTCCGTATTAACGGAGTTTGAATTCGATCTCCACTTACGTCTGTATTTATAGTAGTTGTACGCGCAGCTATGCGTCATGGATGCCAGATATGCACATATGCACCGATATTGACATATGCAGCGAACAAAAAAAAATGATTGATTTATTGGGGGTTTATTGGTGACAATGTTGCTTTAACAAATCATTCATGCATGAAATTAATTCTTTACAGTTGGCGTCGCAGATGGGATTTTATCCGTTTCGAAATTTGTGTACAAATCATTTAAAATTTTATTTATTTTTGGTAATAAATAGTGAGGAAAGAATCTAGATTTCGAGGATATTGCTTGTGATCCCGTGCGTGTAAGTATTTTTCTCATAAATATAGCAATACCCTAATATATACCTAAGGAGCTGGTTAAGTTATTTTACAATCTCTATAAAATAAACATCCTTTATTTCTCAGGAGTATTTTATGAAGTAACTTGATATTTATACTTGAATTGATATACTGGGTGAATTTTTTATCTTGAGACAACAGAATATCTCTAAAACACTGCATCAAATCAAAGAAAAGATCTTAATAAGATTTGTTATAATGTAGAGGGCTCACTGAATGGTGCCGAACTCGAAATCTTAAATGGGAATCCCCATTTTGTAAGGCAGATTCGGATTCTACGCCATCAAGTATGTAGTTTTTGTTTGAAACTTTTTTCGATTCGTAACAGATTGCGCTTAGAAGAAGAAAGCTGGAATCGAAATACAAAATCATTCTACAAAAAGATCAGCGAACAAAACAAGACGTATAAAGGGAAACCAATAGGCATTAAGGACAGACACGGAAAAATAGTAGAAAATGATGAACAGTTTAAAGAGGTATGGAAACAACACTTTAGAGAATTATTATACGACCACGACGATAATCTAGAAATTTAAAAAGATGATAAAATAAATCGCGCAATGGAATGTAATGAGGACGATACACCAACAAGAGAAGAAATAAATGAAATTATCAACAAAATTCGAAATGGTAAAGCCTGGAAAGACAACATTAATATAGAATTTATCAAGTACGGAGGAGAAGCATTGCAAGAAAGAATGTATCAATTTATTATAAAAATATGGCTTGAAGAGAAGATGCCGCGGGATTGGAACATTGGACAAATTATTACAATACATAAGAAGGGTGACCAACAAATTACCAATAATTATAGAGGACTGACATTACTAAGTGCAGCTTATAAAATATTGTCAACGCTAATACAGAGACGACTAGCAATCAAAACAAAGGAACTAATAGGACAATATCAATGTGGTTTTACAAAAGGACGATCAACAACAGACGCAATACATACGCTCAAACAAATAGTAGAAAAAACACACGAATACAAAATAGGAATAGAAATGTTATTTGTCGAATTTCAACAAGCTTTTGACTCCCTCAAAAGAAACAAACTTATGGAAGCTTTAGAGAAATGGGAATCAACACTAAATTAAGAGATTAATACAAATGACAATGTAAATACAAGAGTAAGTGTAAACACGCAGAAGGACAGACAGAGATTTTTAAATAAATAAAGGGTAAGACAAGAGATTCATTATCGACAACATTATTTAACTTAGCATTGGAATATGTATTAAGAAAAATAGATAAAGGTACCATAAGAACAAAGGGAGCACAAATAATAGCGTATGCAGATGATATCGTAATTGTATCAAAAAATCGACAGTTGACCAAACCGATACTGGATGAAATGGTGAGAGAAGGGAAGAAAATAGGACTGGAGATAAACCAAGAGAAACGAATTAATGAGACTAGACACGAAACGAGAAATAAAATAATTCAGTTAAAATGGAAACTACACATTGAAAAGGTGAACAGATTAAGTATTTAGGAGTGACAATAACAAATGACGGGAGCAGGACGCAGAAATAAGAGAAAGAATAACCAATATGAAAAGGCCTATCAAGCAGATAGAAAACTCTTAAAAAAGTAAAATATTTGGAAAGAGAACAAAAATGAGAATTTATAACACTATAATACAACCGATAGTACTATACGCTGCAGAGATAATAACGATGACCAAGAAACAAGAAGAGGAGCTTAGGATGCAAGAAAGAAAAATACTAAGAACAATATTAGGTCCAATAAAAATGGACAACGGTGAATATAGACGAAGAACCAATTATGAATTAACAAACGAGCTAATGGAAGGTGACGTGGTTCAAAAAATTAAGAAGCAGAGAATAAAATGTGGGTTGGGACACGTGTGGAGGGCCGGGAATGGTGCAGTAATCTGCAGTATCTTGGAATGGCAACCAGGAGGAAGAAGAGGAAGATGCAGGCCTAGATCTACATGGCTGCAAGAAGTTAAAGAAGACCTTAACAAGCCGGTATCCATCGATGGCAGGAGAGGACACAGACAGGACAGGTGGAGGATGTGTGTGAGAGGATATAGGAGAGGATGGGATTGATTTACCCGTATTTTGATGATTTAGAGAAGCTCTAGGAGCGGCGATACCCGTTGGGGGTGTTAGCCATATAGTAATAACATAGAATTGCGCTGTAATCGCAAAAAAATATGATTGTGAAAGTCTAGAAAAATTACACAAAAAAGAGAAGCAAGCAAACATGATTTTGTGTTTTTTTTATTTTAACATTTTCATATTAACTTATTAACTAACTAATATTTCAAAAAGCCATGTGTTCGAAACTGTGCCCCTTCACTTCGATACATTTTTTATTCGCAATTGGAATGCTATTCAACGATACAAAACCGCACTTTATTCAGTACTTGACAAGCTGTGAATACTTACACATTGTCCGATCCCCATTTTAGATTATTAATTATTAATCCAATACAAATTAGTTAGTGTTGAATATTTGAACAGTAATGGAGGCTATGGAGGGTATGATAAAGTAAAGTTCTTCCTCGTTGAATAGCTTTTTGAAAAGTTACTTAATGTTGTCACATTAGGTACCTACATTCTTTGGGTAGTTAAAAAATGACTTTAACTAGCGTTTCGTCCAAAACTCGCTTCTCCAATTTCTATCGGACAACGAAAGAAGAGAACAGCACGATTCCATTAGGCCCGAACGGAAATAAAAAAAAATACGCAATATAAATTCGGTAACAGACCGGTTGCCAATAAAGCAAAACACGCTTAACGTATTGGACGTGTGCCATTTATGTTACGGCGAGAATATGTGCAGCAGCATGTCGGACGCGCAGGCTTTTCCCATGCGCTGCGCTGGTGAGCTTGTAATTTTTGCCGGTGCATACACACAGTAATGGACGAAAATATTTAAAATTTTCATAAAGATATGCAAGGCATTTTTAATTTTTCTTTTATTAATAAGCACAGCTCCTACCAAAAAAAAAAGTTAACGACCTACGCGAAAATGTATGTGGCGAGCGCATTTAGGATGGACTATAGCTTTTACTACGACTGCGGCTTATCGGTGTAAACAGATGTTATATATGATTCGTTGTGTATTTATCCGACACAGAATTTCTTGTTTTTATAATTTAGTTTTTGTTATTAAGGCATAAACAAGCACGCGTTGAAATAATATTTTTATGTATTCCTTGGTAAAATAGATTTTTTTCTATTTTGCGTTCATAAAAACGCAATTGTAACACGCTTTTGCATATCGAAAAGTGCTTCATTGTGATACGCCTTTTTTCATTTCTATAGGTTGGCTGTATTGAATACATTATGACAGAAAGCAAAATTGACGTTTAATGCATGTAAATTGTAAATACTTTAATCAAAAATTTCTATACAAATTTAGTTTACATGTTATTTTATGAAACGTGGAATTACTGTATACATTTACACTGACGGAACAAGTATCTTGCATGTATTTGTATGCCAGGCAAATTCTTCGTAACAAAGTTTTGCTGAGTTATGTTATTGGCTTAATGGTAGACTCTTGTGATTGAGAATCATTCGATGATTATAACTCTAGAATGACCAGATGTACTTGGCCCTGATAAGTTGTGCGCTACAGCCACTTTACTTTTCATAGATGTTTCGATGTAACCCTCAGCTACCGCAGATGACTTCCATCCACCATGACGTTTTATAGTCAGCAAATCACTGCTGCGTCTGCTAAGTGTGTAGCACTAGAACGTCTGAAGCAATGTCCAGTATAAAGCTCTGAATTGGGCAATTTTAGAAATCAGCTATTAATTTAGGCATTTTGCCAATCGTATTAATCCAATGGGCACGATATACAATAACCATTGCGATATGTAAGGAAGAATTCTGAATGATTATATTTTTTGGTCGCAGGGCGACATTTTTTTTAATTAAAGTAATCCATCTTTCATCCGTAATTGCAAAAACTCTTACGATATTTTTTTTGTTTTTAGGTAATGTCACCAAATAATATCACTCTTAATTCTAAATCATGTATGGACATATTTGTTAATCATCTCGTCTAAGGCACCTGTGTAACCCATTATTAAACGATCTAAATTAAATCCATTACATAAAAAATTACTTTTGCAAATAATATCGTACCTTTATTGCTAAATACAATGCGTCAGAACCTTCTTCTAAATTTATTAATATCTTCAATGCATAAAATTTTAGATTTCTTAGCCTCGTATCCCTCAGAGAATCGTTTTAAATAGGCTTGTAATTTAATATATTTTGATATGTCTGTATTTTTATAAATGGAAAAGCAAGAACGAAGCATGGAATACATAGACCATAAGGTAGAAGATTTCTTATTTTTACCTTGTAATTCAAAATATGCCAATAAAATGTTTTCAGATATTGTGTTGACATTATTCTGTACAGCCATAGTTCAAATTGATGGTAGCATTTTCATATACTGCTTTTGATTTTTTCGGTAATAAATTATGACGGCGTTATCCGCATTTCACGCAGTTGTGGTGGCGTACAAGATAAATTTGTCTCAGTATCACTCATTTTTTACAGTTTACAGAGACTATATTATGAAATATATTGTTTAAACAATTTAAATAGCCGAAATTGAATTTTGAATTCGTCAAATGTCAATCGTATGTCAATGTGACCAACTTCATATAAAAAAAAACTCAACATTTTTAATGAGATTTTATTAAGTATTTATTATCAATTTATAATGCAAAATAGAAAAATAGTATAAGATCTTTCATAAGGCTTTTTGTCGCACTCGTTCATTAGAAAACTCGCCTGCGGCTCGTTTTCTAAAACTTGAACTCGTACGACAAAATCATGCCTTATGAAACTAGTACTTTAATATACTATTATATATTCCTCGGTAAAATAGATTAATCTGTTTCTGAATGTTCTTATTGATTATTAGAATTCGTATTTCGCATATATACGGCAAGTATGGAATATAGTGGATAGACAAGTTTCTTTCTTTCATTTTCGTAATTTTTTAATTGTAACATTTAGGAATAAGTGAATTTGAATATAAATAAAATATATAGTTTTTAATAGTAAATGCAAGGACATACTTTGCTAGTAACGTATCATACATATACACATGTGATATTGTAATAACAAAATGTTCTCACTATAAATTTATTTTATTGTTTTATCTAATTATAGCATTTGCATAAATTCATTTCTTCAATCTTGAAGCATCCAATGTCTCCAGTCCCCATTATTTTCGGTTACTTGCAAAACATGCAAACGCCGTTCTCTACCGGTAATACTGAATGCAGGATGCAGCTATGGTTTGAAGCTAAAACAATTAAAAAAAATGCCCGTAATTTGTAGCGCCATGTGCTGCCATTATCAGCAAACAATACGCACAGACTGGTCCATGCTAGCACCTGAATGATATTCGGGAGCTTCGAAATTAATTTCCTTTGACATGGTGGAAACTATTGTCTAGGGTTTAGGCATACATGCATACAATATGTCCAGTGCGCAGCCACGAGGTATGATTATATTTGTATGCATGTATGTACCTACATACATAAAAAGGTAGAGGCAACTGTCAGTTGATATTTGTTTCTTCATGATGCGATAAATGCAGCGCGTTAAAGCGACCACATTCTAACACTATTTCGGAATGATGAAATAAATGAGTCGTATTTTCGGCAAGATGACATTCTGGCATGTATTATACGGAGTAATCTTATATCTATCTAAGTAAAACGTTGTTCAACGTTGGATAATGGGGATCTATTATTAAGATATTTTTTTATAGGGATGTTTTAATTCACATCGCAAATTTTTATATACAGGGTTCGGTAAACATGCGACAAAAATTCAAGGGATTATTCCTTGGCTTATTCTAAGACTATTTTGTCCTATGATGATTTTTGGAAAACCACTTTGTTTCGAAGATACAGGGCGAATAAAATTTGAGGCAACCATATTCGATATTCGTTGAAATTATTAATGTAAATAAAAGTATGGTGTACGCCAATGAGTTTATTAAGTATAACAATGGGTTGTTATTTTTTCGATCTCGATCACATGAAACGGCTGCTTTATCTAGTAGTGGATTTCATTTGAATACGTGTCATCGGTCGCATTTGTTTAGATTGAGTGACGGTTGGCTGTTTGACGTGTCTTTAACAGTTAGCGAAATCCTCTATCATGATGTATACGAACGCCGAGATGACTGACATGCATTTCATGTATGGACTTGCTGATGGCAACTCATTAGAAGCTAGACGATTGTACATTGAGGGATTTCCTGCTCGTAATATCCCCGACCGAAACATCTTTGAAAACATTCATCGACGTCTTCGTAAAACAGGCTCAATGAAACGAAGTGGAGGGCCAGGAAAATCAATCACTGCAAGAACAGTACAATTGGAAGAGAATGTGCTGGAGATGACAGAGGAAGCTCCTGGTAGTTCTACGCGAAAAATTGCAAATACTGTGAATGTAGGTCATTGGACAATTTGGAAAATTCTTAAGGACAATTTGTTGTATCCATACCACATTCAACGCGTTCAGGCACTACTACCTGCTGATTTTCCTCCACGTATTGCATTATGTCAATGGCTATTGCAAACATTAGTTCACATCCCTCTATACCTGACACAGATTCTTTTTACCGATGAAGCCAGTTTCTCAAGAAATGCAATAAGGAATTTTTATAATAACAATGTGTGGGCAGATGAAAATCCGCATTAGGTATTTGAAGATCGTTTTCAACCTCAGTTCTCGTTGAATGTTTGGGTTGGAATTGTGGGTGACTATCTAATTGGACCGATATTTCTACTAGGAAGACTTACTGGCGTGGTGCATCACAACTTTTTGGAAGCAACGCTGTTTGAGTTTCTGGAGGATGTACCATACGCAAATTGCAGTGTGGTTTATGCACGATGGTGCACCACCACATTTCAGTTTGGTTACTGGTAATTTTTTAACAGCAACATACGGAGATCGCTGGATTGGTCGAGGTGGGCCACACGCATAGCCTGCTCGATTCCCATATTTAAATCCCTTAGATTATTTCTTCTGGGGATCTCTGAAGTTAATAGTTTACGCTACTCCAGTGAAGAATTTGGACCATTTGCGAAATCGGATAATTGCTGGGTGTAACTCAATTAGAAACGACCCTGGTGTGTTTGAAAGAGTTCGACAGTCAATGACGAGAAGATTGAATGCTTGTATTTATTATAGATTGAGCAACTTTACTTGTACTTCTTGATAATAAAATGTTGTTACTGTCGCAAATCTTGTTCGCCCTGTATCTTTGAATCAAAGAGGTATTTCAAAAATCATCATAGGATAAAATATTAAATGGTCGTAGTAATTACATCCACTACATCTTCGACATCTGTCAAGATTAACGTATCGTTGTTATGGAAGTACATTAGCCTGACGAAATGTTATTTGTATTCTGCCAGATAGATAAGTTTGTTTCAGCTTTTTATTTCTCTTTTTTGGTTTGGATATGGTATCAAACAGTTTCTCTTTCCCGTATTTCCTTGTTCCATTTACCTTAATGTTATTCATAAGGTTGATTATGGCAGAAGTGGTAGGGGAAGGTGGGGCAAGATGGGAATATTAAGCTTTAGACACTGCATCAAGATTGCAAATTGATATACAAGGTTCTGAGTACGCTTGTTGTAATCTTTAAAACATTTATCTGCTGATGGATGAAGTTACAATTTTTCGATGGGTACTCTTGATGTTGTGAGAAAATTTTAAAAAGAAATGTGTAAATACACCATCTTGCCCCACCATGGGGGCAAGATGGGGTTCCAGTTAAGAATGGGTCGTACCATAAATCTAGGTAATAGGTAAAAAAAAATAGATTCTTAAAATATTCTTAAAAACATGCAGGAACAAAGCGTAAACTCTTTAGAGCGAAACTACCTAAAATAAAAAAAATACAATAACGATAAGAATATTAAACTTAATCTTCACAATTGAGACAATAGAAGACGAACTCATCCACGTTATTCACACAGCCTCAATGTACCCAACTTCGCTCTCCATGGCATTGTATCAATACTTCCCCTTACAATACTAACATTGAGCGTCATCTTCCTCAACAGAAGAACTTGATTATTTCCTTGACGTTTTCTAAAAATCTATCTCTTTGCTTTCCTTACAAAGTTCGGCTTCTTGATCTCTTCTGTTTTCTTCTTTGTCATTTTTTTCCTTTAACTCTCCCTCAGCACTTCTAGTTGCCTTAGGGATTCTTCAGACTTCTATTTTCTTGTAGCAGATTTTTATGCGTAGTGCTTGTAAGGATTGTTGTCTTTCCCTTGTTACGTTTTGATTGAACCTGTACTTTATTCCTAACATGAGAAATAGGCATTATGTCTTCGAGAAAGCATAATGGCATATCCAAGCATAACCGACCAGACTGAAGAGTGAGATAATGATGTCCCCATGTTGCCCCATACCAATAGCCCCATCTTGCCTCTTTGGGACATTTTCTGGTTATGTTATAATAACATATTAAATATTTGAAATAAAGAAATAGCACACTATAGAAAATACATGCAATACATGTCAATTAATAAGCACAAAAAAGTGTAGTTGTAAATAATTTACTTATGCTTCCGATACTGGCCGTGGAACTCACCATCAAAATAATAACGAAATTCTGGAAATTGCAAAGTTCACGCACAAACAGCAATAACTTTGTTATTACGACTAGTAAAGTTTCCTACATTTCAACAAACATAAAACAGCACTTGTCAATATTAGGACTGCTATTATGTGACAGATGCTTACTGCCGTTTTGTAGACAAGACGATGTCCCCATCATGCCTCGTGGCTCCATCTTGCCCCACCCTTCCCTACCTGTTTTTTTTTCTTTGAAGACATTTTGGTTTTGGCTATTCTTTTCTAAAAAATCTGATTACGGATTGCGTTCTCAAACGAGCGTCTGTATACTTTTCTCCAATATTTTGTTTAGTATTGTTAGTAGTGAAATTTGTCTGTGGTTTTCTGCCTTCTTATTATCTCCTGTTTTAAGTATTGAGATAAGCATTCGCGAGATTCGTTATTATCTCTTATTTACTGCAACTGCATATATTCTTTGGTTTAACTACTTCAGTTTAATTATCATAAGTAACTTCATAAGTTACCGGTATGAAGCAGACCGTAAGTAACTTAAATTGCTTTTTGTTAGTATCAGTGTTTAGGATCTCTTTTTTTACTAGTGCTAAGTAATCTGTGCTTTTGTCCCCTATTCAGCTAAACTTCTTACTTACGATAATTGTATTTTTATTTATGATTATTAAAAATTTTTCTCAGTGTGTTTTTTTCGCTGCTGTAGATACTATTATTATGTTTTTTTTTTTACCAAGATGACATTCGCCTTCTGCCAGAAATAAAACCGGCAACCTTTTTTTCTTAGCGCAAAAAAAGCGAGATCACATTTTTTTACATAACCTTGCGTTCTCAAACGAAGCCCGCTGATTTTCGTAACTTCTTCTGAAGAGTACGTCGGCAAGTATTTAGCCATACATCTCGTCCCACGCCCATCGTCAAGGAGACGCCGATCTTTCTCGGAGATTTCGCAATTTAAACTGACAAACTCGATTCTCCGCGCTCCCATCCTTCGTTCGCGTCGTGTTATCATCGCACGTCGAAGATTATAAAACACTCCGCTGATGGCTGGCCTAAAAGGGCCCTCTTAAGCTCCCCTCCGTTTCGGGGCGAACGATTTTCAATATGAGGCGGCACGGATCGACGCGGAAGAGAATCTCATAGTTAATCTAGTGTTCCTTTTTTTTGCTGGGGAGATTGCTTTGGGATTCCAAATCGTTCTTCATAAACTTCTGATGATATGGTAATTTCGATATTGGTAAATCTGAATTTGGGAGACACTCACATATATGGTTTTAGGTATTAATAAGTTACGCTGAGAAAAATGGTTCGGTTCAACATAAGTCAACATAAAATATAGTGTACATGGGTCATTCCATATCAACCGGAACACTTAAAAAATTTGATGTCTTAAATTCTTTTAATATTTTAGATTTGAAGTCTTTGCCTAAAATTAGAAGACCCGTATTTTTTCCTAAAGCTCTACAGTATCTATTTACAAAGATATTTGCAAAATCAATAAAATAATCGCAGAAGTCATATAGTTTGGTTATGCAAAAATTAAAAGAGTAAAACAAAATACGTATAAATCATGGTTTATTTTAAAGTTCAAATTATACATTTTCATTTAATAATGCCTATATTAGATTGTACTTCATTATGACCCCCTTTTTCTCCTGTTTAATAAAATAACGTCTTTTTTCTTTATGTTTACCGCGAATTTAATTTTTTGAAAAAATATCATAATATTATTTAAGCTAAGTTCTACAAGAATAGAAGTATTTGAAAATGGAGAACCTACGGGTATTCTATAAAAAAAATAAATTCATACAGTACTATACGTTACATTACAATATATCACAATGTAACGTAGAGTAGTGCAGGTTCTCCATTTTCAAATACTTCTATTCTTGTAGAACATAGCTTAAAGGATATTATGATATTTTTTCAAAAAAATTAATTTCGCGGTAAACATAGAGAAAAAAGACATTATTTTATTAGACAGGAGAAAAAGGGGGTCATAATGAAGTACAATCTAATTTAGGCATTATTAACTGAAACTGTGTAGTTTGAACTTTAGAATACACCATGATTTATATCCATTTTGCTTTAATGTTTTAATTTATGCATAACCAAACAATATTACTTCTGCGATTATTTTATCGATTTTGCAAACTTTGTTCGCAAATATCTTTGTAAATAGATACTGTAGAGCTTTAGGAAAAAAATGCGGGTCTTCTAATTTTAGGCAAAGACTTCAAATTTAAAATATAAAAAGAATCCAAGACATCAAATTTTTTAGGTGTTCCGGTTGATATGGAATGACCCACATACTAATTTAATACTGCTTCACAAACAAACTTCACACTAATTATCGAGGGTTCGTCAAATGCTTTAGCAGATTACATAGCTTCATGCACGGCCGTAGTACCAAAACTAACCTTTTAATTTACCACCACTTCATCTTGGAAAAGGGTTGTCAGATGGATTTAATCTATTCAGACTTAATACAGCCTTCGATAGAGTGGACCACCAACTTCTGTTGGGGAAATTACAATTTTTGGCCGTCACAGGTAGATTTTGGCTTTGGATGCGATCATATTTATTGGATCGATCACAATGCGGTTTACCGGTTATGAAATCTTCCCGGTTGTACAGCACTATCGCGCGTTTTGTGTTATTTCTTGAAAGGCCATCCTAATGTACGTAAATAGAAGGGTGGTGTTACACTGCGACTTAAAAGATCTATTGTGTCCTCTATTCTTGCTGCTTTACAGCTGGCCTTCCAATCCTATTCCTTTCAGAAAGTGTAGGATGTCAGAGGGCCCGAGTCTAGGTAAGTCTCCCTCTTCGATTTTACCTGCTCCCAGGTGCAACGCCCTCAAGTTGCACAGTGCTACGCAGTTTGAGAGGAGGTGGATGGGTGTTTCATCCTGTTCCCCACAAAATGTACATTCAGGATCTTTTTCCAATCCAAGCTTACTCAGGTGTCCTTTAATCTACAATGGCCTGAAAGTATCCTGATTGGTTATTAAGTTCCCAGAAGAATTTTACTTTGCCTCATTCCCTGGAGATTTTTCCCAGTAACTGGATTTTCTCTGCTCCATTTCCATTTTAGTTTCTTCAGTATTGTACTGCTACTTAACCCGCAAAAGGGTTCAGGCCCTACAAAAGGCATTCCAGCCTTTTTTTGCGAGGTTATCCGTTATTTCGTTCTTTCCACTCCTGTTGACCCGGAACCCACAGGAGGGTTACTTTATTTCTTTTGCCTAGCTCATTTAGTTCCCCTAGGCATTCCCAGACCATATTGGAGCTGATTTCATATGAGTTCAGCGCCTTGATGGCTGCTTGACTATCAGATATGATGATAATTTCCTGCTTCCGATAGTTCCTATCCATATTGAACTGAACACATCTTCCAATAGCGTGCATTTCCGCCTGAAATATACTTGGGTATTTTCCCAAGCTTTCGAAATATGTAGTTCTAGGCCCATATATTCCTATTCCAGTTCCTTCTGCCGTTTTGGAGCCATCAGTATACCATTTGATGGCATTTCTATTCAAGTTCAAGATGGTGTTATGATACCACTCGCTCCTGTTACTTAGCTTTATGGTGAATTCCTTCACATAGCTAAATTTTTTTAACATATTATCCCGGGGCATATCCCAGGTTTGATCACCGTCAGGAGATTGAGGCCTATGCTTAATCATTCCTTCCTTGACCATTCTTAGTGCGGTTCTTTTCGCCATGCCCTCTACTATAATGTGGAGGGGGACAAGATCCAATACTACTTCAATAGTTGCTGTTGGGCAAGTTCTCATAGCCCCGTTATGCATACAATGCCTAATCTTTGCACTTTCGAGAGGTTAAATTCTGCGGTGGCCAATTAGATTCTTTTGCTCCATGCTACTGATGCATAGGTGATGATCGGTCTCACTATCGCTGTATAACATCGAAAGCAGTATTTTTGGATTGCATCCCAATTTTTCCCTGCAAAGTTTCTGCAACACCATCAGAGCTCTTTTGGCCTTGTTGGTTACTTCAAGTTCATGTTTGTTCCATAGAAGTTTAATTGTCTAGGGTAGAGCCTAGATATTTAACTTCCGCTATCCAGTCTATATTTTGCCCATCCAGTTTTATGGTTCTAAGATTGAATTTTCTTTTCCTGGTAAATGCTACTACGGTTGTCTTAGTGGGGTTGACAGTGAGTCCCATCGATTGATACCATCTTCTCGTGAAGTTCAATCCTCTTTGAACTATGTCACAGAGGGTATTCTCAAATTTGCCTCTTGCGTATATGACAATATCATCAGCATACCCTTGACAAGATATGCCTAGATCCGTCAGTCCGCATAAGAGTTCATCTACTATTAGGCTCCACAATAAGTGGGGATGTAAACTCCCCCCTGTGGGCATCCTCTGGTCGTACTTACCGAGATGGTCTTATGTCACCTTCCGCCTCCAGACCTGGTAGACAGTAGTTGCGACATCCATCTAGAAGTCACGCCGTCTACCCCCCTATAAATTAATGCTTTTTTGACAGACTCGTGTGGAGTGTTGTCAAAAGCACCCTCTATGTCTAGGAAGGCGCACAATACGGTTTCTTTATTCGTCAGGGCATCTTGGATTTGGTCCGTCAGCTCTACTAATGCAGTCTCAGTGGATTTGCCTGTTTGATAGGCGTGCTGACAGGGGTGCAATGGCACCCGCTCCAAGATGTCTCTTCTGATATAGTTATCTACAGCCTTTTCCACCGTTTTCAAAAAGAATGATGTGAGGCTGATAGGTCTGTGGATTTGCACAGCACCATAGTATACCAAATGTTCAAGCTGATTTAAGTATCATTGAAATAAGGCCTTTTCACGTGTGCATTCTCAATTAAAATATTTTTCAGCGCATTTTAAGCTTTTATTATCAAATTTGTTGGCTGTAAATGCAATATTAAAACATGTATATTTAAAATTTAGAAAAATCATCGAAATTTATTCCGCCTACAAATCGAAAAAGCCAGTCCTACGTATATACAATCTCTCTGTAAATCGTTTTTTTTTTTTCTTCAGAATTAACTTCTACAGCCAAACCAAAAACTGTTCGTTTCACTCGTTCCTCGTGTTCTCAACGTTCTGCCAGTCTGGTCTCCGAAGCGGCGAAACTTCTCCGCACAATGGCGCGCGGCGTGGGCCAGACCAAGTCCAATTTAAAGTTTGGATCCGTTCTCGGCGAACGGAAAGCGTATTTCTCCCTTCCGGCCAATTTATTAATTGCACCGAATTAACTCGGGGCCCCTTCTATACGCCACCTAATTCGCTCGGTTTGTTTTGATAGCGTAGAGTTTCCGAGATGTGACGATGCAGCGTGCTGGCTGGCGTGCGGTAATTTGTGGAGACCGTGGGCTCGTTTTTCTACGTTTTTCGCAGTCGATCCGCGGGAGTTCGTATATAAAGTCCGGGGCGTTGATTTTTTTTTGTTCGCTTTGTTCAGCGAAGAGAAAATGTCGGGGAAATTTGTTCGGTTTTGTTGGGGCATTGAGGGAAATTTTCGTCACAAGATTCGTGTAAATTGATGTAAATTAAGCGTTTATTAATCAGGTACTGGTGTGAAAGGCGAAATACTACATCAATTATATACACCGCCTGTTTGAATTGAAAACACATTGCCATGAAATATTTAACAAATTATATTTATTATACACACAGAGAAAAATCCGCATAGTAGGTAATATTTACACTTCACTGTTGGACGAAAATTGTAGTAAGAATTTTTACTATTGTGCGAAATTTTTAAACAATGTCGCTGCAGTTTTGTATGCCATAGTGTAGGTTTTTTTTTTGCTTCGCTTACCTCGATTAGTTCTCCGCTAGTCTTTTCGACAAGTTTCTGTAACCCTATTTTCTTCTATGTCCGTACTCTACCATCAGAGATGATCCTACGTCTTGTAATTCCTCAAAGTAAACATTATAGTTTAATTTTTTGCTTTCAAATTGTGTTTTCTTTCCCCTGTTTGTGCGGCTTAGCTAGAATTTAGATCTTTTAGTCTCATTTACTTACAGTCAGTTTCTAACACTTATTACGGTCTTAGATTTTAGTTTAATTTTTGTTTGTTTGTTTGTTTTGACAGTTGACGTTTTCATTTCTAGGTTCACAAGGATTGTTCGTTTTGCATTATGCCCGTATTATCGATTCCCACGCATTGATCGATCTGTTCATTTTGCCCAATTGACCATCTATTTAGATCATTTTATTTTGTATTTACATCTTTTCGACGTCAGAGGGCACCTCTATGTCTGTTTTCTTATTTTATTTATCTGTTTTCTGATTGGTTGTGTGACGTTTCCTTCCTTCCGGCTTGCTGGCCATTCTTGGTTGTGGTTTTAGACGTGTTCTTACGAATACATCTTCCTATTTTGGAAATTTTGGATATTTTCACACATCTGTGGATTTAATTGGAAGATTGCTCGAATTAATCATTGGCCGTATCTTCGCTTGTGTTTGGTGTGGAATTTTTGTGAATATCACGACTGATGGGCCCGATATATTGGGATATAATTTGAGAACCCACGCGTCTGCACCGCCATATCTGTTTCTGTCTTCTCTTCGTTGTAAAACCTCGTTATTTAACGGTAAGCACATCTTGTTATTTCTTTTAAATTCACCAATTTTGAGGTTTCTGTGTTTTTAGAGGTTTTTTCAATACCCCTTAGTTCGTTGAATTTTGGTATCTTCATTTTGTGTGAGATTTTGAACACCCTCGTGCGGCTGAGGACTTCTGCGACCTTTTTAAGTCCCTTTGCAGAATCCTACTTTTCTTGAATTAAGGACCATCTGCTTCGGATAGTACCGAGTCTGCCCAGAGGCTACGATCTGTTCGGATAGGAGAGAATTTCCAATGCCGTAACAGCTGATTGAGAACAGAAGCTAAGTTTGCACGTTTCCTTTTTATTTGTAAATTTTGTCCGCGTTTAAAATTTTCATTAGTAAATTATCAACCCCGATCACTTAGTTTTTTATGTTTTATTCAACGTTACTGTAAATTTTTATGTTATATCGAGGATCGCAGGAGTCACTAGTTCAGAAAAATAGTTAACTGTGATATTTAGATATCTTTTCATTTTTTTAACGACTTCAAAATATATTTAAAACATCAACCGATTAAATATCGGGCTGTAATATACAGGGTGGTTCATTCACCACTAGTATAATCGAGTCAAATATTCAGTTCTATTTTAATAGTTTATTTTTTTGTAACTATTAAACTTTTCTTGAATTTAACTTAACTCTTAGCCTAAGAATTTTCTTTATATAACGTGTGTGAACTGATTGCGTTGGCCAAAGTGTTCGGTGTTCGAATCCTACCGCAGGATTTTCTGTTATAGTTTTACAATATTTCATTCTTATTTTTATTGTCTTTATTAACATTTACTGATACAGAGCATCATAGTTATTTTCTTGAATTTTATATCACATTTCATTCTTGTTTTTTGTCGTTATTAACGTTTACTGATACAGAGTATCACTTTTATTTTCTTGAATTTTATGTCAATAACACCAACTTTTTTTATTAACAATTTTATTAATAAAAGTTTAACTGTTTTATCAGTGAATTCATTCTTTTATTTTTTTTTGTGTTTTTGCAAACCGTTTTACCCCTCGAGTTTTAATTATCACCTTGGATTCCTGCTTATCAGGGGGCATGACAGGGTAAGTAATCCTAAGCAGGTGGCGCCGAAATTTATTATCCATCTTGGGTTTGTATTTCGATCAACCCACTCCCTCGCCGACGAGCCGGCTGGCACCCTGCATGATTGCTGAATATCCACCCACTTCTTCGAAGGTTTGTAAAACGGAGGTGCATCACCTTTTGTCTTTTTATTTTGAGTTCTTGCCTCACTTTCGGTGCCGGAAATTTAGGTAACAACAGTTACAAAAAAGCAATAAAATTGTTAGAAAATAATGTGAAATGTTTTACAATATTTTACAACTAGAAAATTGACATTAGAAATATAATTACATACTTGTTACGTACTTATCATAAAAGGTAAGCGGCTTATTATAATATGCAAGTACTAGTTACTCAGTACCTACTGAGATGTAATTCATTTTGAAACAATTTGTATAAGCCAACATGCTGTTTTTGTAGAAATCTGAATTGTGATTCTAAACGCAGTATAGTAAATAGATTCATATAATAATTTTTAAAATTAAAAAAAAAATTTCAAATTATAGTCACTAACACTAGAGTTTCATTTATCGATAGTAGCTATAATATTAGTCGTGGTTTTAATATTCTTTAAATATTATTTATTAAAGACGCAAAATGCGCGGTAAGAAGTTATTTAAACCCCAAATAAAAAAAGAAAATCTTCATTACCCAACCGACGGACATTAATTTTGCCATCGACCAACTTCACCAACCCTCAGAACGGAGCAGGGTTGGTCGAGCCCACCCAATCTCCGAATAACGTGCTCTATTGATTTCGCTCGATTTGAAATACGTCCCGTGAAATAGATAGGTAATTAATTCCCGGTAGTAGCAGTCGCCGGTTTATTAAACCCTAATATATCACCGCGGAGAGACCGGACAGAAAAGAAAATTACGGATTCGCCGTCAGATACGCCACTAAAGGACCTGTACTACACTCATATACGGCCGTACGCATAAAGAGGCGCTTTGAACGGACAGACTAAAGTCCCCTCCTAAGTTATTAATGATTTCGGTTTAGCATCCGGCTTAAGGGCGTCAGTTGAAAAGGTTTTCTGTGCATGTCAAAATCTGATTTATCGTCTGCGATTGGATTCTCGTGCTGATTGAAAAGTATGATATATATATATATACACGGTGTTTCATACCACTCGTCCACTATCTTTTCCTCGCGATCTATTGCAGCTTGACTAATGCGACAAAAAAATTAATAACAAAACCCTATCTAAAGAATCATTCGAAAATATTTTTAACTTCCGGAAACGTTCCATTATACCGGAAGTAGATAGCAATTTTCTTATTTTAAATGGAATCATATGTTTTTTCTTATCTCAATGAATTCTACAGATTATTTGAACACAATTTTCACTAAAGTTCTCTATCCCTAAATCCAACCGTTTTTGAGATATTCACGATTTTGTCAAAATTTTGACGTTTTCATTTCTTTCGAAAACGTACCATATTTTGTAAACCATTAGAGATAATGATGTCATTTTACTAGTATCAAGAAAAATAGTTGTTCCTACCAAATTCTGTCAAAAGAATCACTAAATTGTATACAGAGTGTTCATAAATCGATTGTCAATTCGAATACGTTTAACCTTAGAAAATTCTTTTTTTTCAAATGTAACATTATATTTCTAATTATACCATACAATGTAGAAATAAATTCTCCGTCGATAAGTATAAAGGATGCATATACCTATTTCTAGTCGTTTTCAAGATATCAACCATTATTTACTCGGCTATGAAAATTTTAGTACATTTCTTGCAGTGGGCTGTGAAAGTTTCAGTTATCAAAGCAATAGCGTCGTCATGTCAGTTTCAGATCCAGAAGTGTCAAACTTGTCTTTGCTAATCTCCCTATTATAGCCGAATTTTCATTATTAGTGGTTCTTTGTTGTTGTTTGCTTTATTGTTACGCGTTATTTTGTTAGTTTTTGTTGTTCAAGTCTTATTTTTATTATGGTATTTTCAAATGCAGAAGCATTCGACATGTTGATGATTATGGGTGAGTGTCAAAAAAATATGGCGATGGCAGCGCGTGTATATGCCGAAAGGTATCCAGAGGGACGACAGTTTACGCGTGAGGTATTCTCTCGTTTAGCGCTCTCTGTGTGCAACAAACAGGAAATGTGCGCAAAAGCCACAATAAGGGCAAGCAAATTGTTCGGCATATTAGAAATGAGAGAATAGCAGATATTTTGGGGGCAGTCGTAGTTAATCCTCAAACAAGCACTCGCAATATAGCACGAGAGTCAGGCATTAACCATGTGAGCGTATGGCGAGTTCTTAATGACCACAAAATGCACCCGTACCATATCTCGCTTCGTCAAAAATTACGTGACGGTGACTTCCAGACCAGGGTTCGTTTTTGTCGATGGGCGCAAACAAAATTAATTGCAGATCCTCGATTTTTTGAAAAGGTATTGTGGTCAGATGAAGCAACATTTAAAAGTAATGGTGAAGTAAATCATCATAATTTACATTATTGGTCACACGACAATCCACACTGGATGCAAGAACTTGACAACCAAAATGTGTGGAGCATAAACACGTGGTGTGGCATCCTTGGTGACCAAATAATTGGACCCTACTTTTTTGAAGAAACGGTAAACGGGAAGGTGTACAGCAATTCCTTAACAAATGAATTGCCAGTGCTCCTCGATAAACCGTTAGAAATAAGAAGAGATATGTGGTTCCAACATGATGGTTGTCCTGCACATTTTGCTGTACATGTGAGAGAAAAATTAAGTGAAATGTTTCCAAATAAATGGATTGGGAGAGGGTCCGAAATTTCATGGCCAGCTAGATCACCAGACCTGACATGTTTAGACTATTATTTTTGGGGAAGGGTGAAAGATATTGTTTATCAAAATCGTCCGCAAAGTGCGGAAAAAATGAAAATGAGAATAAGGCAAACGTGTAGATCCATAAGCAGAGAAGAACTAATTCGAATTCATAAGAACTTTGAGGACGGAATAGAGCGATGTTTAGAAAGAAACGGCAGACATTTTGAATAATTTATTTTTATTTAGTTATTTTATATTAAGCGCTATAAATTTTTTATGATTATTGTGATCTATTTTTTTTAATGTAATAAGTGCCATCATTTTATCTGGCATCTTTAAATTATTGAGTATCATCTATTCGCTTCTACATAAGCAATAAATGTAAAATATTTTTTATAATACTCCTATCAACCTCAACGTTATAACCATGGATCAGCAATGGAAAAAATTAAATCTTAATGATGAAGTAAAGTAACACTGCTTTGATGATTGTCAAACCTACTTGTCATTTTCATAGTCTACTGCAAGAAATGTGCAAAAATTTTCATAGCCGAGTAAATAATGGTTGATATCTTCAAAACGACTAGGAATAGGAATATGCATCCTTCAGACTTATCGACGGAGAATTTATTTCTACATTGTATGGTATAATTAGAGATAGAATGTTACATTTGAAAAAAAAGAATTTTCTAAGGTTAAATGTATTCGAATTGACAATCGATTTATGAACACTCTGTATACAATTGAGTGGTTCTTTTGACAGAATTTGGTAAGAACACCTATTTTTCTTGGATACTAGTAAAATGACATCATATCTTTAATGGTTTACAAAATATGGTATGTTTTCGAAAGAGGTGAAAATTTTGACAAAATCGTAAATATCTCAAAATTTACAAATAAAAAAGAGAGCGTGCAACTCAGCTTTTGTTCTCAATCTGCTGTTTCGGCCATGGAGATTCTCTCGGATTCCTAACAGACTCGTAGCCTCTGGGCTGACTTCGAATGCCGAAGCAGATGGTCCACTGACTTTCTAAAGAGGTAGGTAGGATTCTCCGAGGGAACTTAAAAAGGTCGCAGAAGCCTCAGCCGCACGTGGGTGTTCAAAATCTCACATAAAGGATGGGAAAATTCCAAAATTAAAATTAAAAGGTGGGTAAAAGAATCTCGTTAAATAACGAGGTTTTACAACGAAGAGAAGAAAGAAACAGATATGGCGTTGCAGACGCGTGGGTTCTCAAGTTATATCCCGATTTATCGAACACATCCGCTGTAATATTCACGAAAATTCCACACCTAACACCAGCGAATATACAGCCAATGAATATTTCCAGTAACTTCCAATTAAATCCACAAACGTGTGAAATATATCCAAAAATTCCAAGATAGGAAGTATTACTCGTGAGAACGCCTCTAAACAACCACACAGAATGGCTAGCAAGCCGGAAGGAAGGAAATCGTCACACAACCAATCAGAAGACAGATAGATAAAATGAGGATACAGACATAGAGGTGCCCTCTGACGTCGAAAAGATGTTAACACAGAATAGGGCAGATCTAGCTAAAAACCACGATCGATCACGCAAATCAAACAGATCTAACGGTGCGTGAGAATCGATACTACCGGCATGTGCAGAACAAACATATCTTAACCTACCTAGAAATGAAACGTCAACTGTCAAACCATGGGAATTGAAGGAATTTACTAAAATTGAAAGAACTTAAACGAAAATCTAAGACCGTATTAAGTAAGAGAAACTAATTGTAAGCAAATGAGACTAAAAGATACAAATTCTAGCTAGACCGCACTAACATGGGGAAGAAAACACAATTTGAAAGCCAAAAATTAAACGATAATGTTTACGTTGTGAAAATACAAGACGTAGGAGCATCTCTGAAGGTAGAGTACGGAAATAGAAGAAAATAGGGTTACAAAAGCTTGTCGAAAAGACTAACGGAGAAATAATTCGAGGTAAGCGAAGCAAAAAAACCGTAACAATCTATAAAGAGAGGCTTATAATTAAGACTTTTCAATCGTAGTTTATTTTTCACGGAATCATCATATAGAACTGGTTCAGTATTTATGACACGAAAATCAGAACAAATGATACGTACATAAATAACTAGTGAGAAAGAGAAATCCATTACTGTTTTCGTTGTATCACTTTCTAAGATCGCGGCAGAAACTCTGACGGGGCGCCTCGCTGATATAAGTCAGGGCGTCGGAGTTTCATGAATACGTAAGGATATCTGGCACGTACTAGGAGCGCCCAGGTATTTACTCGCTCGAGCTGATAGCGCTGCGAAATATCGTAAATATAATTTCCCGTATATATATATATATCGGGGGAAAATATCCCCGCTTATATTTTCCGCATATTTCGCCCGAGAATCGCGTTATTATGAACCTGAGGCGGCGGCTGGTTAGCTAATTCCACAATGCGCGGTTCGTATTAATAATTCAGAATAACAATTCTCGTAGAAATATGGGTGAGTATATGCGAATAATAAGGCTAATAGCGACAGGAGCGCGGTTGCATGTACGCGATGAAAAGTGAGCGCATAATACACAGGCACTGATAAATTGAGAGTTCGTTCGGATGGACGATTTTTG
The DNA here is from genome assembly GCA_004143645.1 of Protaetia brevitarsis. Taxonomy (NCBI): domain Eukaryota; kingdom Metazoa; phylum Arthropoda; class Insecta; order Coleoptera; family Scarabaeidae; genus Protaetia; species Protaetia brevitarsis. Next base: position 2,796,930 of record RXPK01000261.1, on the reverse strand, counting down.
TCCCATGCTGAATTAATATTTTCTGAAATAAGATAAACTTTCTACTTGTACGCAAATGCAAATAAAATTATTTAAAATTTCGAATTTATAAACTAATAAACAAGTAAAATAGGCGGTAAGACTTGCGATTTTGGCGGTTCTTCGGCTCTGGGTGTGGTCTTGACGTGATCGATATGATTTTCGGCACACACAGCAGTCGCAAACGGATTATCTATTTCAACGCTAAAAAGTTGGAAAATTATTCTAATTTTTCAAAAAAAAAAATAATTATTTAAATAATGAACAAAATAAAGCTTGAAAATTTATATCGAATAATGGTATCGATATAAAAAAAATAATAAATATTATTTCTGATTAATAATAAATTGCTTATACTTTATCGACCCATTTACAAAATAATATTAAGAATGAAAAAAAAATAATTTAATTATTAAAAAAAAAATGTTCCCCGATATTTAAGTAAAACATGATTATTTATTTAATTAATAAAATAGCCGCCAGTATGGCTGAGAAGAAAAGAGTGCGTTATTGTCAATCTTGAAAGTCAAGCAGCAATATGCGGGACTGATTGTTGGTGGGTGACCATTCGAATTACATTTGAATAAACAGGTGAGTTTTTTATCTTGAGACAACGGAATATATCTAAAACACCGCATCAAATCAAAAAAGGATCTTAATAAGATTTGTTATAATGTAGGGGGCTCACTGAATGGTGCCGAACTTGATCCCATGGACACCCCCATTTTGTACTGCAGATTCGGATTCTACGCCATCAAGTAGGTAGTTTTTGTTTGAAACTTTTTTTCGATTCGTAACAGATTGCGCTGTAATCGCAAAAAAAAAACATGATTGTGAACGTCTAGAAAAAATACACAAAAAAGAAAGCAAGCAACATGATTTTATGTTTTTTTATTTTAACATTAATAACATTTCAGAAAGCCATTCAACACGAAGAAACGTTACTTTATCATACCCTCCTAGCCGCCATTACTGTTCAAATATTTCACACACTAACTAATTTGTATTGGAATTAATAATAATATCTAAATGGGGAATCGGCAATGTCTAAGTATTACAGTTTGTCAAGTATGAATAAAGTACGGTTTGTATCTTAGAATAGCTTCCAATTGTGAATAAGTAAATGTATCGAAGTGAAGGGGCACAGTTTCGAACACATGGCTTTTTGAAATGTTAGTTTATGTTAAAATAAAAAAAAAACACAAAATCATGTTTGCTTGCTTCTCTTTTTTGTGTTTTTTTTTCTAGACGTCCACAATCATGTTTTTTTTCTGCGCTTACAATGCAATCTGTTCCACAATCGAAAAAAAAGTTTCAACACGAAAACTACCCCAATAGCACACATAAATATTTAACCAATATTAGCCTAATATAAAACTAATATTACAAGGTTTTTAATATTAAATATATTAAATAATATTATAATTATTATAAATCTAATATTTTGTTGAATATTTTATTCATATTCAATGATATTACAAATTTAGATATGTCACTGGAGTACTTGTTTTTTCCTTGATTTACTCTAACACACTCCAATAATCTGTATTAAGTATTCAGTTTTGTTCTTATTGACATTCTTGACTTGCTGCATTAGTTTCTTTCAAAAGTATAATATTACTTTAATATGTATTTTACATAAAAAAAATATTTGTATTAGAATATATATTTTATATCATTTAAATATTTCAAATGTTGCCACAAGCTCGTGCAACTTCGTACACATTCGTTCGCTTTTGTTTATGATGGCGTTGGCGTCACTGTGGCGTTTGTGTAATGGATAGGTTAGGCCGTGATATGTTAGAAATAGCCAAATATATTTCAACTGGGCTTTGTTTTTAAGATGTAAGTATTTCCTATGTGCCAATGTGAAAAGTATAACATCTTAAACATGTTTTTTTTTTTATTTGATAGCAGTAGCTAAAAAGTGTTAAATCCAAAAGTTAACACTCAATCTCGTGATTCTGGAGTCATTTTACACTCATCAGTCCAGTATTCCAGTAGATCATCGGGGATGCCGGCTATTCTACATATTACCCTTATTTTCTAATTCAGGTTTACAGGTATTGAACTTAACCTACAAAACTCATAAACATAAAATAAACAAAATGGATACACAATCTTGTACTTGCAACAAAGTTAAATACAAGAGATTAGATTACCGATTTATGTTAACGTTGAAAGAGCAGTTTATTGCACTGTAGTAACAAACTCTTTTTTTTTTTTCAATTTGAATTGGTAATTGAATTACAATAGGTCTGTTCTGTAACCACCGTGAAGTTTACATCTAATATTCCACCGCCTGCACAAAGTGCAGTATTTCCGGATAATTGCAATCCAGGAGGGTTCCACCAGTACAAAATTTCTTGAAACTCCAGTTTTTGTTTCGGGAATATTTCACAGAATAATATCACCCTCTGTTATCTACATCAGAGATAGTCATTCTTGTTAATTCGTCAGTTCTACAAGCACTTGCCATAATTGAAGCAGCCTATAATTACATCATGTAAAGGTAATTTAATATAAATTCCGAACAGTGGCATGCTGCTTTACGAATTTCAGCTGGTGTGTATGACAAAATTATCATTCTCTGTGTGTACATTGTATAGAAATGTTTATAATAAATATTTATGATATTAAATTTCAATTAAATTAGTTTTTTTACTATTGCTGAATACTTAAAATAGTATTCAAACCAATTTCTAATATTCTGTTATATTTATATCTTCAAATATTTGTTATATTAGTATATATAGTATATTTCAAACCAAGGGAGGAAAATGCTATTCCGAGCCTTGCCCAAGACTTCCAATAGCACTTTCCTCCCTTGGTTTGAAATATACTAAACTAATATAACAAATATTTGAAAAACATAACAGAAATATTAGAAAATTATATAAAATAAATATTAAAAATACATATAAAAGTAATATTAGAATATCATATTAAACTCATATTACAAAGTAATATGCATAAAATATTTAAAAAACTGTCGTTTATGATATAAAAAATATATTTAATTTTTATATTTATTTAATATTTTTGTGCTACTTGGGTACATACTTGATGGCGTAGAATCCGAATCTGTATTACAAAATGGGGGTTCCCATTTAAGATTTCAAAGTTCGATACCATTCAGTGAGCTCCCTACATTATAACAAATCTTATTAAGATCTTTTTTTGATGTGATGCAGTGTTTTAGAGATATTCCGTTGTCTCAAGATAAAAAACTCACTCAGTAGTATATCTATTTTGTTAGCAGAATTTGGTATTTGCACGTGTATTTTTTCTTCATTCTCCATCTCTACTAGTAAAATTACATGCTACAAAATTTGTCAAGATATATTATTTAAGCAGCGGAAAAAAAACGAGCCAACAATGGCCAAACAACATTCAACTAATTGTGAAAAGGCAAAAAAAAAGCCCCCCACTAGTTTTTCCCGCCAGACACTTGATACCGAGCCTGTACCATTAATTTTTTTTTTTTTTTCGGCCCTCGATTTCGTAAATTAGGGAAAACGATTCCCATTCGCGCGTGACATCGCTGAAGAATTATTGCGACCGAGCGTGACTAACGGGCGTACGGTCTCGCCTGCGGAATTGCAAGTATTTAATTTGAGCGCGCTGCGATCCGGTTATGCCAGAATTGCCAGATATGTGACGCTGACCAAAACGGTCGTGCCTGATGTTTGGATTGGCCGCTCTCGCTGTACGCGAATGCAAGCTGCAGTTGTTTATTTTTCGGTTGGCGAGACTTAAATTTCGGTCGTAGATTACCTTACCGAGTATAATGGGTACTTGTGCATTAGGCGATTGATAGCAACGTAGCCCGATTGTAGATTTTCTTTTTATACGCAATATACGCTGATATGCAATGAAGATTGCTGCAATATCTATGAATCGTTAATTAAAAATTTTGTCGAATATTCAATCAGTGTGCGTAATTTTTTATTCAAGTAAATTATTTGCAAACTTCTCCTAGATCCCTCACCACAAACTGCACTAAACTGGACGTACGTTTCGATAGCAAAACTATCATCATCAGCGGAAACATTGAACTGACAGTAATTATTTGAATAAAATTTATTGTTCAACATATAAGATATTATCATCCGCATACATCATAAGCGATGCATCAGATACATTAAATTGTAAATAATTACCATAAAGGAGCAACCAAGCAGGTTCCAAAATAGAATCATGTGGGACTCCTCTATTACCGCTACCCGCTATTTTGAGCTGTATTTCAAGATTGAACTGTTTCGTCTGTAATTAACATTGATATCAGTATGAATCGACAAAACATGAAAACAAAACGTTTCGATATTAGTATTAGTTACAGACATATTGTTGCCGTTGGATTGCGATCGCTTTATTTATGGATTTTATTTAAAGTTTATTGTTAATTAAATTAAGAATTAGACCCTGCAACGCCATCTAGCAGCGAAGTTTCGTACTTCTTGCTCGTTCCAACGCATCTTTATCGTGATAGTCAAAAGTAATGTCTCATTTTCGTTATTTATTTCCAAATTATTAGTCATTCATACATAGATATTTTTAAAAATATATTTTATAAATATTTTTCGTCAGAGGTTTTTGAATATAAAAATATTCAATTAAAATATTTATTCCATATTTTAAAATTAATGTAAGCGCTATATTTTTTCTAAAATATTTATATGAATGAAAATTGAAATTTTTTATGCAATCTATTTAATTTGTCAAAATGAACTTGGGAAATTGTTCTTGGTTATTTAGAATGTATAACGTCGATAACGAAAAGTTGAAACATACATAGAGTTGTCTAAAAGGCAAGAACTTGTTTTTTCACACTCACCATACAAGTTAATAATCAATAATTCTGGCAACTTTTAAGGCCTACTGAAGGTTTATCAAATTAATCACTATTTTTTAATTGAAGTGTTCTAAATAAAAAAACAAACGTATTTATTATCATTTTATTTGAATAAGCCAATAAAAATGAAAAATACTCATTTTTAAGTCTAGCCTTGGCTGGTGCCAGGTACTACCCTATGGTTTTTTTTCATATCTTCGGTAGTGGCGCTCTCATGGCGTTTCCTTGTGGCATCTAAAACAATGCCAATTGTATTAGATCATACCATGAATAAAACATCGTACAACATTATCAACACCTACTAATACATTTGGAGCATTTACAATAATTGCAGTGGTAGCTACATTCTAATACTTACGATACTTATTTTTATGTACTTTATTTCATAATGTTTGAAAACATTCTACGTACAAACAATAAAACAACACAACGTATTCTAACCTCTATTTGAGGTTATGACGCTTATCTACCGAGATGAATCTCTTAAGCAAATCAACTAGCAATTTATCTGGTAGATGCAGTACATATATAATGCATAAAATTCCTACAATTATATTATTAAACGATTTCTGTACATAGCGATATTGAGCATTCCAATTATCTTATAAATGCCATGACATGTTCAAAGTTTTGCTTACCTCGTAGTCACCACAAAAACTAAAACACACCCCGAAACAATTAATTACACAGTTAACCCTAATCTGCCCTAATGGTATACTATTATAAACTATAACATGTAACGGACGAACGAATGAAAACGTTGATGATACGCATGTGCGCGTATGCATTCTATGTACCTAATCCATAGACGCATAAACAATACTAATTCATATAACAGCGACACCGTAATGAATAGAGGTGTTGTGTTGACGTTCGCAACTTACGAATATTACAAATAATATAATACAAAACGCAGATATATTAATAGAAAAGTTACAGCGCTCAACTTAGATACTAATTAAATCATATTAGATATATATTATCTAATTTAATCTTTAAACTATCATTTTAAATAGGTACATACCTACTTAATATGTATGCATATTTTACACATTTTATATTATTCGTTCTACGCACCAAATGTATAAAAGCAAAAATTCAATCTTTTTTTTATATGAAATAAATATTTGCAGAAATACAAAGCAAAATATTCTTGCAGAGTTATGAAAAATATATTGAGAAAACATTTGCAATAAAATATGATTAATGCTACATAACATATATATTTTTTAAATGTTTTCCTAATATATTTTCTATAATATATTTTATGCATATTATATTAATATAACTAATATTCAAGAAAGCTTTAGTATTTTTTAAATAGTTATAAAATATGAAATAAATATAGTTGGTCACTGGAGATTATCTCATTTTTGGATTCCCTTCTAACCACAGACATTTCTAACGAACGGCTACCGTAAGAAACCCTGTATAATATAACTTTCTCATATTTTTCCACGGGAAATTAAAATCACTTGGTGCACAGAACCACCCCTAAAACCATTCTTCCATCCTTCCCACCTACCGAGCGAGGTGTTTCCTCGAACGAAAAAAAAAAAGGTCGAGCGATAATGAAACAGCAGTTTTTCTCCGCGGATGTGTGTGCATTTCCCGTCTCTCTCTCTCGCGCGCCACATCTTCCCTTTCTTTCTCATTCCGGTCTCGTGCGTCTGGTCCTTCGCTTTTTCGCTTGGCTGACGGAAAAAATCTCTTTCCCCGACCGCTATACCGCCAGCAGAACTTTTTAATGAATTTTAGTCCTTATAATGACTTCGGCGATATTTTTCTCGGGTTTCAGTAGGCAGGTATGTAGAGAGCAGAAGAGTCTAAATTGTGAGTCTGGTGGTCTATTAATGCGGACGAATGCGATTTAATTATAAAAGTTATGGATTCGGGGGATTATCGATGCGGCATTGTGCTTTTCTTAATGGTCCTTGCGTGGTGTATTCTTTGTTTTTAAAGAATTTCGGTTTAGGACATTTAATTGATTGGTTTAATTTAATCGAGCAATGTTCTTTGTGAAACATTCCGAGAAAAAAGTAATAATAATTAATCGAAATTGTATAATTCTTTACGATTTTTATCTATTTTAAACATAAAACAAGGTAAAGATTGCAAGTTAATTTCTCACTGTAAAAAGCTTGCAATATTTACATATTTGCCGTCCTGTCGACCTGTCAAGATCTAATATCGACGTATTGCTGTGGCAACCCATTTACTGCGAGTGTATTTTGTGTTGCATATTTGATTTGCTTAAAACTGCTGAATCATTGTGTAAGAATTCGAAATTCCATCCTGTATAATGCAAGTATTTAAATTCATTTTATTAATACGTAGTTGATAGGTACCGTGGCATTTGCTGGGCGTTTGAAAGTTAGAAAAATAACGCCTTCGGTCATTCTTGCGCCCTCCTGTAAAGAAAAGCCGAACTAGTTATCGGTGCGAAATGACGTCACAATCAAAGTTTATAAAAACCCTTAACATAGCTGTTTTCAATTAATTAATAGTCCGCGGTCCTTCAATTTAGCTTCAGGAATAAGCTCGCGTCCCCTTCGTCGGGCGTTTCTAAAACTTAAAACTTGAAACTTCTCTTCTTAAAATTTTGCAATCAAAATAAGCTTAAAAAAATCGAGAACAGGAAGCAAAAGCTTTCCTCGAGAGGTGTTTAGTGATTTTGTGTTAAATACGTTTAAATTCCCCCTTTTCTTGGCTTAAATTTTTGTGGGTGTTGTGTAAGTTTTGTGCCTTATAATTTGGATTACGAGAAGAATTAATTACCCACATCGGCCGATAAGATGATTTGGTGGAAAACACAGTTGGGAAACATCTTTGGCTAAAATTACTAAAACCATTCGCTACCGAACAAAAAGTTTGTTTCCCAGCAGTGGCTCGCCGTGCCGGTCAAAAGAGCAGGAGGGGTTACCTGTAAACGATGCTAGGTCTTGCTCGATTGAATTTGGGCTGACCATCCCCCAAAAGTTTCCAAGTAAGAAAACCCGTTCCGTTACAATTGTATCGAGAAATTTTCATAATAATATTTATTTTTGTATAAATTTTAGGTAAAGAGTTAATTGCTTAATTTATTTATTTTAGTGTTAAGTTTTTTTTTTTAATTTATTTCACTCTTCGTGTGCGTTCGCTAGTTTGATTCAACGCGTATTCTATTAGATTTTGTCGGTGAATTGTACGACTGCGTTGTACGCAGCGGTAGAGATTTTAAGAGGCAGTTCCTTGGTAGACATTAGCGTGAGTACATGTATTTTTAAATCTTTGCTGCTATTTTGTTTATTCATTTGATATAGAGATTTGTTTAATTGTCTTCTATTCTTGTCCATCAAGGAATTCGCATAATAATAATTGTTATTATATTGATGTGTGCACATTATAGATATAAGTTCGTTTATTATTTTCGTGTAGGAAGATAGATTTTAGTTCTAATTTTCTCATTATAATTTTAAAGAATTGATTTTTCTGATTCATTTTTATTTTATTAATCACCTCGGGTGGGGTGAATAGAAGCATTGTGCTTACTATTGCATTTAGTTTTAATTTTTGTATAATTTTTAGTGTTTGTCCACGAATTTATTTTATTTTAATTTGAAACCACGTGGATTTTATTGAAGAAAAGAATGATCTTCCTGAACAAACAAATCTTTTGCTTTGTTAAGGAACTAGCATTGTTCTGTTGTATTTTAGAATCAAGTGCAGTTTTTAGATTTAGGTCAGAATCCTCTGTTCACGGTTTTTTTTTCTGCAAATTTGTAATTGATTTCTCTTTTTTCATTTTTAATATTTCATTTTGCATTTTCAATTCAGTCAGTACTCAGCAGTATGTTCGGTTAAACGTTCGAATTGATATCCTCTACTAGCTTAAGTGGTAAAGCGCTCGTCCGGTAAACGGGAGGATGCAGGTTCGAATCCTTCGTGAAGAGAATTTTTTTTTTTTTGAAAAATTCCTCCTAATTTGGGTAGACATAAATTCAAACGTAATTTCATTTTGAATATATAAAAGTTCTACAGGAATGGGAAATAGGATGTTACCCTAAATTTTAAAATTATAAAAGCATGTACACTTACACATAAAAACTCTAAAATCATTCCAAAACTGTCATCTTCTTAATTGTTTTCAAATCCTTGCGTTAAATTTACCCCAAATAACATTCCTTGTAGCTTCTTCAGCCAAAATATGACTCTTACTTAACATCTTGTACATTCCAATCAATCAAGATATAATATTCGAGACATCCGCTGACACAATTAATCAAATACATTATACAGGGCGATTCTCAATATATGCGACAAACTTTAAGAGCTGATTCCTGAGGTTATTTTGATCATAAAAGTTCATATGAGTATATGTCCAAAACGGTTTGGTTTTAAAGTTATTGAATGTTTAATTAATAAATTATGAACTATGACTAACACGATATAATATCACAGTTGGTTCCAAAAACTATTGTGTTGAGAGAAATTGTTTATTTGTCATTTCAATATTTGTCATAGTTGTCAGAGTATTCATTCAGTTTATTGCCAGTTTCTGTTTTCTAAAATGATTACACGAATGCTGAGATGTGTGATATGCATTTCGTTTACGGTCTTGCCAATGGAAATTCGCGTGCTGCTAGACGTCTTTATGCAGAACGATACCCGAACCGTATCATCCCGCATCATTCAATATTTACCCGTCTTCACCAACGTCTTAGTGAAACGGGAAATTTAAAAAAACGGACGACTGATAACGGGCACCCATCTACAGTGAGAACTCCACAAGTTGAAGAAATGGTACTACATGAAATTGAGGAACATCCTATACTACAAGCACCAGAAAAATTGCGTTTGCTTTAAACATTAGTCAGGCCACAGTTTGGAGAATATTGAAAGATCAACTGTTGTATCCATATCACATTCAACGGTTGCAGGCACTTTTGCCGACAGATTTTCCGAAAAGAGTGGCTTTTTATCAATGGATGCAACACAAAATCGCACAAAATCCTGACTATTTGGCTCAAATATTCTTCACCGATGAGGCTGCTACTTTCTCTAGAAACGCGATTATTAATTTTCATAATAATCACATATGGGCCGAAGAAATCCGCACGAACTAGTGAATGCCCGTCATCAACATCGATTCTCTGTCAATGTGTGGCCGAATTGTTGGAGATCACTTGATAGGTCCATATTTTTACGATGCGGTTAAATGGCGAGGTATACCGCAATTTTCTTGAAGAAGAGCTACCACTACTGCTGGAAGAAGTTCCGTTGCAATTAAGATTACGAATGTATTTTATGCATGACGGTGCTCCAGCGCATTTTAGTTTAGTTGCTCGCGAGTTTATTGGCAATACGTACCAGATCGGTGGATAGACGGGGAGGTCCACAACCGTGGCCTCCTCGGTCTCCAGACTTAAATTCTTTGGACTTTTTTCTCTGGGGTCACCTTAAATCATTAGTTTATACGACTCCCATTGAAAATGTTGATGAACTGAGAAATCGTATTACCGCAGCTTTTCAAACAATTCGAAATACCCCTGATATTTTAGAACGGACTCGCCAATAGTCAATACGACGGAGGATAGAAACTTGTAATGCAGTTGGGGGCGGTTATTTTCAATAGTTAGTATAAGTTAATTTTGTTTTACTAATTATTTTGTCAATTTATAATAAAAACATTAATTATGTTAACTTACTATTAAACATTGTACAACTTCAGAACTAAGGGATTTTGAACATATGTTCTTATGAACTGTTATGATCAAAATAACCCCAGGAATCAGCGCTTAAAGTTTGTCGCATATATTGAGAATCACCCTGTATACATTTTTCGCTACTGAAAGGATAAAAATATGGACGATCCTGGAATATCCCTGCTTATTTGAACACTGCATAATAGGTAAGTAATAAACTGGAATTGAATCCCCAATAATGTACAAAACAGTCAACTTGGTATAGAGGAACACAAAACAATATAAATATGCGATATGGATAAAGTAACGCAAAATATTCCTAACACAATTTTTGTCTTCATTGAGTGATACCTTTTTTAAAATATTGCTAGAAATATCTTCTGGTTTTTCTTTATGTATCTAGACGCTTATATACTCTGTAGTGTATACTAACACACAACAACGAAACGCAATTTCTAAACGGGGAAGGAGCAAAGACAAAAAAGGAAAACGCAGATCGTTCGTTGACACCGTCTGGAAACCCTTGTTCTGTGTGCAACGTTGGGAAAACAGCCCCGAGGCAATACACGGCACGCTATACATACAATAACGAGCATCCGTGTTTTTCGCTGTAGTATAGAGGTTGTCTGGAGTTGCAGTGAAATATGATGGGAAATACTATGTGAAAATTTAGCTGAATTAATGCGTCTTTAACATGACATACTACTATTATAGGTTTGGGCAAAATTTATCCAGAATAATGTATTATTTTAAATTACTTACTTTCAATTTTCTTCTTTTCTGTTTGGTTTATATTCTAGAAATAGGCGATAATATCAAATTCACGCTAAGAATATAGTAGATAGCGCTGCAATCGGCGTTCGTATTATACTGCCAAAATTCAACTTCGTTTAAATATTGGCGGGTAATTTGAAAGTAAAATGTCAGTTGTTAATTTTTTTTTTAAAAGCAGCAATTCAATTTATCTAATTCAACCAACAAATTGGAACAATCCACATTTTATTAAAATCAGGTATTCAATCACACTTTTACATAAAATAAACTTCTATAAGACACTTATGTAATAATTCTTCTATATGAGAGAAGGTTATGTTTGTCGGTTTTTGTCGATGTTTATATGTAAAAACAAAGAACGTATAGTGAACCCAAAATGAGAAGTACATATGTCATCATATCGTAATATCGACGTAGAATAGAGGAACTAAAGTTATTAGTGGTGGAGGTGACTTTTTTACGATAGAAATTACATTAAATACTTCTGTCAAACTGACAGGAACACCCCTAAAGCTAGTATAATAGACTCTTCCAATGATTCCAGCGTCCAAAACCGATATGACGGCATATGTACTTTTCTCATTTTGGGTTCACTCTACATAGATACAATCCTTTTTATAAAAGAAATCTTGAATCTCTTTGTTCTGTAATATTACAATAATAAATACACGTTAAATGTTAAAACTATAAAATAATAAATGTCGGAATAAATTAGATATGTAAACATAACTATAATGAACTTATTTTTTATTAAAATTATTATGAAATATCAGTACATTTTCATGCGCTAATCAAAGATTGTGATTGTTTATTATGATTAATTATTTTCAATTCTTATATATGGTTTGCAACACGATTTCACCAATTAAAACGTTACCCTTCCGCAGTTTTCTTGTAATATGCAGAGTGTTAAAAAAAGGTTGTCGGATATTTCACCCAATTGTAGTACTGGTGGAAATAAACAAAAAAATCTTAGTCAACATGGGTCCGCAATTCAACTGTTTTTGACATATAGTCGATTGCATATTGTTTTAGTAGGATAAAAATTTTCAAAGAAATTCTGATCGCAATGTAAATTAAACAAATGTTTATTTAAAGTAAAACTAAAGAAATTGTCTACATGTCCACCGTTCATTTCTAAGCACGCTTCACACCTTCTTATGAAAGATCGACGCAATCTTTCGAAAATTCCTGGAGTCCGAATTTCCTCGCAACATTACGATTGTTGCCTAAGTTCTTCCAAATTGTTACAGATTGCGTATTTAGATGCCCCAAACATAGAAGTCTAGAGGTGTCAGGTCAGGGACCTAGGAGGCCATGCAGTTGGTCCACCCCGTCCTATCCATCTCTCGTTGTAATCTTGATTTAAAAAATTTCTAACTACGATGGAAAAATGCGCAGGAGCTCCATCGTGCATAAACCACATATTTAATTCTGTTAAAAAGTGGCACGTCTTCCAACAAAACGGGTAATTCATTTCTTAAAAAATCCAAGTATACTTGTCCCGTTAAACGATTAGGGAGAAATACTGGACCAATTAAACAGTCTCCAAAATAAGCAAGCCAAACATTTAGCGAAAACGGTTTTGGTGATGCAGTTCAACAACAGCATGGGATTTTCATCTGCCCAGACGTGATTGTTATGAAAATTGAATATTCTGTCTCTTGTAAACCCAGCCTCGTCATTAAATAAAATCTGAGTCGCAAAATTAGGAGCTTCTGCCAGCTTTCGTAAAACCCAATGACAAAAAACCCTACGTGCATCATAATCGAGAGAGCAAGAACTTGCACGCCTTGAATGTGGTAGGGATAGAGCTGCTGTTCCCGCAGAATTCTCCAAATGAGAGGATGACTGACGTTCAGTTCTGCGGCAAGTCTTCGGATGCTAATATTTGGGTTGTCTTCTACCCGTCTCAAAATATCTAATTCTACTGCGGGAGAAGAAACTGATCTAGGTCTACCAGAACCACCATTAATTTTAAATGAACCAGTTTCGGACAGCCGGATATGAAGTCTTGAGAAAATCTTATCACTCGGTAACAATCGATTTGGAAATTCTTCGGCATACATACGCCGTGCTTCAGTGGCATTACCATTCGCACGACCGTACATAAAATGCATATCGGCCATTTCTGCATTTGTGTACTTATGCATAATTTGAGAACAAAATAAAATTGACGCAAATGATAAATAATCTGATGACAGATGTCTGACAGAACTAATTTTAAGTCACAATCAGTTGTTTGACAAAGGGAACTATTCTCAAAACCGAAAAATGTTTTTTTTTATTTTAAAATATGCAATCGACTATATGTCAAAAACAGTTGAATTGCGGACCCATGTTGACTAAGACTTTCTTGTTTATTTCCGCCAGTATTATAATTGGGTAAAATAACCGACAACCTTTTTTTAACACACTGTATATTTTTCTTAGGTATCGTGTTATGCGTTCAAGTCTGTAGATTTGATAAAGAATCACCCAACTCCATATACAGGTAAAGGACGAGACAGGAAATTATTCGTACATACGAGCTAATGGGACAGTTTCAAAATTACCACCGCTGTTTCAGAAAGGTTTACCTACGTCTCTACGCGTAAACCTAATAGGTATAAAAGCACCGGGCCTTAATGCGGCTCAAGTTTTATTACTGCGGGAACAGGAAAGTTTCATTACGCAGGTATCATCCCGACATTATAGCAGGTAAATTAAGGTAGGAAGTGTGTTTTCGTTCGCACCAGAGGGGATTGTCCTTTATATCAATTAAGTTCATAATAGAAACGTCAGGAAAAATATATTTTCAAGAGATATTTAAGGGATTCAAGGAACAGGGCGATATCAAACACTTATAATAAAGTTGAATACATGTCGCATGGTATACTTAGATTTTACATTATATTCTATCCATTATCAATATGGTTAAAATGTAGATAACTCAAAATAGCCCGTCGATGGAGTTGCCTAGTTCTTACATGCAAGCATATTTAATAACAAGTGCAAAAATTCTATGTAGAAGTCGTGTCATCATAATGATCTGCTGAGATACTTTTTATCTACTATATGTTTGTCCTACATATTATCCTTGGACTCAAACGAAATCAGAATTAAACTGAGGTATATGAAAATCAGACTCCAATTTAGTATTATAGTAGTGAACGTCACTATTATACAGGGTGTTAGGTAAACATGCGGCAAAAATTCAAGGAGTTATTCCTTGGCTTATTCTAAGAATATTTTGTCCTATGATGATTTTTGAAAAACTCCTTTGTTTTGAAGATACAGGGCGAACAAATTAGACAACGTATCGATATTCGTTGAAATTATTAATGTAAATAAAAGTATGGTGTACGCCAAGATGAGTTTAATCAAGTACAAAAAATTGTTTACAATGCGTTATTATTTTTTCGATCTCGATCACATGAAACGGCTGTTTTATCTAATAGTGGATTTCATTTAAATACGTCTCATCGGTCGCATTTGTTTAGATTGAGTGACGTTGGCTGTTTGACGTGTCTTTAATAGTTAGTGAAATCCTCTATCATGATGTTATACGAACGCCGAGATGACTGACATGCATTTCATGTATGGACTTGCTGATGGCAACTCATTAGAAGCTAGACGATTGTACATTGAACGATTTCCTGCCCGTAATGTTCCCGACAGAAAAATCTTTGAAAACATTCATCGACGTCTTCGTAAAACAGGCTCAATAGAACGAAGTGGAGGACCAGGAAGATCAATGGCTGCAAGAACGGTACAATTGGAACAGAATGTGCTGATGGAGATGATAGAGGAAGATCCTGGTAGTTCTACGCGAAAAATTGCAAATACTTTGAATGTAAGTCATTAGACAGTTTGGAAAATTCTTAAGGACAATTTGTTGTATCCATACCACATTCAACGCGTTGAGGCACTACTACCTGCTGATTTATGTCAATGGATATTGCAAACATTAGTTCGCATCCCTCTATTCCTGACACAGATTCTTTTCACCGATGAAGCCAGTTTCTCAAGAAATGCAATAAGGAATTTTCGTAATACCATATGTGGGCGGAGGAAAATCCGTATGAGGTATTTGAAGATCGTCTTCAACATCAGTTCTCATTCAATGTTTGGATTGGAATTGTGAGTGACTATCTAATTGAACCTGTATTTCTACCAGGAAGACTTACTGGCGTTGTGTACCACAACTTTTTGGAAGCAACGCTGCTTGAGTTTCTGGAGGATGTACCATACGCGACAAGAATTGTAATGTGGTTTATGCACGATGGTGCACCACCACATTTCAGTTTGTTTGCTCGTAATTTTTTAACAGCATGTCCTGCTCGATCCCCAGACTAAAATCCCCTACATTATTTCTTCTGGTGATCTCTGAAGTCAATATAAGACAAGTCAGATTTGTTAGCAGATCGTTGGTAAAACGCCCTCACCATGCTCTTGTTTACGAATCGACTGTTCCTCCTTATTATTTTAGTAAACCTGTAGATGCCGTAAGGAGCTGTTTTCAATGGTCGGCACTGACTTTCAACGTAAAATAAATTTGTTTCAATCCAAATTGTGTATTTAAAATTGAATCTACACTGTATTGATGGCGTGATACGAATGTGTGAACAAAAGGAAACGTTTACTTGTGAAAAAATTTATTTTTATTTTTACAATGTAGCGAAGTTACTAGTGAAATGGTACACTTTATTGTGGTCGCTCTGGTACACCAAAAATGTAATGGGTCGTTAATTTACTTATGAATAGTATATTTAATACCTTTTACTACGTGACACTAATATAATAACTAGGAATATGCCAAAATTGAATAATACTTAAACATTACTGGACAGATTTTGACATAAAGATTCATGCAACTAATTAATACACCACTACCAACTCTCACTATAGAGGGTCACAGCATCTTTCTATTGGTTGTTGCAAAATAATATTTCGGCAAATTAAAAGCAGTTTTGTAATGAATGCTTTCATGGTAAAATATTTTTTTCTACCCTGTATGTACCTTTTACTTCTTAAGGACGTACTACAAGTAAAATTTGGCAACCTCCACGCTCTATGCACATTTTTAATTATATATATGTAATTTATTTCATACGAGGCAAAATCGAATATTCATTTCTCAGTAACGCTACAACTTCACTTACTCTCACCAACTTATTCTCCCTTAAAATACTTCCCAGAAAATTCCCATAATTTCCCCATCGAACATTACACGATGGCTTCAGCTAGCGCCTAAGTGCATTTCCAGACGTTATGGTATGTTGCACGTCAGTACAACCAGCGAATATACCCACCCTCTAGTTCGAGACAGTTCGAGCCGTTATCCTGGCTTCCCTTCTATACCCGAAACCAGATTCCAGCGTGCATTGGCGAGGTAGTGGTATGAGGTTGTCGGAGTCAAGTTAGTTAAAGGGCGAGCGACATAAAGGGAGGAGGGGGTTTGAAGTGTCGAGATGCTTTTACTGGGGACTCGTGGAACGTTAATGTAATCTTTTCACTCTAGTTATTTTTAATTCATGGTCGCGTAGACGATATAAATGATGCAGGCCCCATGTGCTTTTAGGAAAATGTACCGCGTAGGACGTTAAAACTATAGTGGAGATGTGAGATTCGCCAGTTTTTGAATGTCGAAATTTAATGGATGAGAACAGTGAGGCTGAANTTTTATATACGGGCTGTATGCCACTCTGTTAGTAGTACAGTTACTATGAAATTCAAAATGATTGTGTAATAAAAAACGTGTTTTCCGGAAATTTTATCTATACTTATTAACATTTAATGAGCGACAGTTTTGCTATCATACAAAATTTCTAAATTAAACGAATTTTCTGACATTTTAGCTGACATTTGGCGCTCGTGTATGTTAGTACTTTCGTTATTTGTTTATAATTTTTTTTTCAAACCGTTTATATTTTACATCTATTCACCACAATAGTATTTTCTGAATACTGTAGAAAATAAGGGAATTTATTGGTGGTAGTAGCCGCAACAAACAGGTAAAAAATCATATTTTATTACATTTTATAATTTTATGGCTTATCATACACTTCAGGTGCAATGAGTTCAAAGAAGTTACATTTTCATCTTAAAAGTCTCGGTACGGAATTCTTAGCATTAATCACTATAGGCGATTTGATATTGTCATTGTTTAATAACAATTTAAGCACGATGACTTGCTAAACAAATCATTTTCTCGGCTGAAGCCTGGTTTGTATCTAACAGGCGTATATCAATTCACCAAACATCGTATCTGGTGCTGCAGAAAATTCACACGAATTTTCGAGAAACGCAATTGCATCCCTATAAAGTTGGAGTTTGGTATCTATTTCAGGCAAGTAATATTAGGGCCAATTTTTCTTCGAGAAACTGTAACAGCCCAACGTTACCAACAGATGTTGAATGTTTATTGCAGAGTTACTAAAATTGAGCTTGAAGCAGTTATTTTCAGCCACGGATAATGCTCCAGCATTACTGCTCGACAAGCCTGCCAATATCTTCCACAGTTTTTTTGTGACAGGTTCGTTAGAGCACTAAAGATTGGCCAAGATCGCCTGATCTAACCCCATTAGATTACTTCATGTTTTGGCTATACTAAAAGTAGATCTATAGAAGCGCATGCTTCCATAGAGAGCGCTGAGGATGCAGTTTTGTCACTCAAAATTATACTATGTATGTTATATTTAATAAGTATAATAAATTTAGTTTAACACCATTAGTACTGATTTATAAAATTTTAATTTAGTAAATTTAAATTAATTACATTTCATTTTACAAGCAACACAATCCATAGTCGTTTATATAATGCGAGTTCCAATACTAGGTTACGTTTCTTATTTATGACAGATCCGTTTCTTTCTTATTTCCACACTGACTTAGTTCAAACCTCATTACAACACGCTGCAATCTACACCCTGTTATTATCTATAGGAGCGGAATTGCCATCATATTTGAATCTCATAGTATACTAAGTAAAAGATTAGAAAACGCTGTACTACTAACTTCATAACGGTGTTTGGGATGTGAAATATTGATTTGCACATGGGCGAACGTAGATAGTCATTTTCGATTGTGTAGTTTCTTCTCAACGTAACTAGATTATATAAGATTTTCACAATTAATTAAAAATATATTCGAACCGGCAGTTACGCTATATTTTTCTTATTTCAGTATTACTAAATTATAGTGGGCCAATAAAACATATCCGAGTGAATAAATCGTGTTTTACTTTATCGACCTTCGAAACCGTCCATTGAACCTCAAGGCCTGTTTCGTCTATCACCTCGCGAAATAGAATTCGCGATGTTCCACCTGTCCCCAGGTTCATAGTCACATACATTGTTTACCGCCGTAGTTAAAATCACACAAATCTGCATCCCTTTTCACCCGTGTTTATTGCATAACATGCTGCGGACGGCGTTCTCGTTGTGTCGTTTCGCTTTTATAGATACATATAGCTCGTCTGGATTTTACTCAATGTCATCCATTATCCGTAAGTTCCGTATTAACGGGATTTGAATTCGATCTCACTTACGTCTGTATTTTATAGCATTTGTATGCGCACCAGCTCCTGGATCCCAGGATATGCACATATGCACGATATTACATATGCAGCCGAATAAAAAAAAATGATGATTTATTGGATTTATTGGTGACAATGTTGCTTAAACAAATCATTCATGCATGAAATTAATTTTTACAGTTGGTCGTCCAGATGGATTTATCCGTTTCGATTAAATTTCGTTTCGAAATTTGTGTACAAATCATTTAAAATTTTATTATTTTTGGTAATAAATAGAGACAGACTACTTAATGTTCAACAAAGAGTTGCTCATATCTCAAAAATCTATTAAAGATAGTGTAGGGATGCTGATACTATTATGATAGGGGCTGTATTTACTTTCCAATTTCGAGTTAAATACAGGGTGCTCCATTTATAAGGAAATTGAGTTATCTGCATTCGAAAATATGTCATTTTGTTTCTCGGTTTTGAGCGCTCTGTATTTTAGGCATGCGAAGTTGCGTACCATTTCATTAGAGTTATATTCTACATTCATAACATGGGCAATTTAGAGTCTCTCTTGCAGTATTACCGAAATATTATTTCTTGACTGAGGCAATGATTATTACTAAAAAAAAGAAAATCTTAAATAACTCAAAAACGCAACATGTAGCTAGGAATAGCTAGTGAAAATACTTTATTCTGGTCGTAGGATCCAAAATGAACAAAAAATTATATCATTTTATTTAAAATAACAAATTGACATCTATTACCTGTCGACCGGAAGTGATATTTTGGTTAAAGTATTTCACATTTACAGTTCCAATCGAACAGATAAAGTGTCATAATCCAAATATAAGTAAATAATAGATAAGAGAATAAATTTTAATGAACCACTTATGTACATACCCTGTATGGTGAATTTTAATCTTGAGACCAACAGTATCTCTAAAACACCGATCAAATCAAGAAAAAGATCTTACAAAGATTGTTTATAATTTAAGGGCTTGTCTCCTGCAAGAAATTGATCTTCCTGGCCCTCCACTTGCACATTCGCTTTCCAATTGTTACCTTCTGCGTCATTGTCTTCTGGCCCTCCACTTCGTTTCATTGAGCCTGTTTCCAGAGAACGTCGATGAATGTTTTCAAAGATGTTTCGGTCGGGATATTTACGGACAGGAATCGTTCAATGTACAATCGTCTGGCTTCTAAGGTAGTAGGAGCTGAACGCGTTGAATGTAGTATGGGATACACAAATGTCCTTCAAGATTTCCAAACTGTCAATCGACTTACATTCAAAGTATTTGCAATTTTCACGTAGAAATACCAGGAATCTTCCTCTATCATCTCCAGCACATTCTGTTCCAATTGTACCGTTCTTGCGGTCATTGATCTTCCTGCCCTCCACTTCGTTTCATGGAGCCTTGTTTTACGAAGACGTCGATGAATGTTTTCAAAGATGTTTCCATCGGGGATATTACGGGCAGGAAATCGTTCAATGTACAATCGTCTAGCTTCTAATGAGTTGCCATCAGCACGTCCATACATGAAATGCATATCAGTCATCTCGGCGTTCGTATACATCATGATAGAGGATTTCACTAACTATTAAAGACACGTCAAACAGCCAAACGTCACTCAATCTAAACAAATGCGACCGATGAGACGTATTCAAATGAAATCCACTACTAGATGAAGCAGCCGTTTCATGTGATCGAGATCGAAAAAAAGCAAACAACATGTTGATATATTAATTAAATCATTGGCGTAAACCATATTTTTATTTACATTAATAATTTCAACGAATATCGAATATGGTTGTCTCAAATTTTATTCGCCCTGTATCTTCGAAACAAAGGGGTTTCCCAAAAATCATCATAGGACAAAATAGTCTTAGAATAAGCCAAGGAATAATCACTTGAATTTTTGTCGCATGTTTACCTGACACCCTGTATATACAAATTTGCAGTGTGAGTTAAAACATCCCTATAAGAGATTCTAATTCGCTGCTTAAAAAAAATTTTTACTTAGATAGATATAAGATTACTCCGTATAATACATGCCAGAATGTCATCTTGCTGAAAATACGACTAATTTATTTCATCATTCCGAAATAGTGTTAGAATGTGGTGCCTTTAACGCGCTGCATTTATCGTATCATGAAAAAAAAATCAAGTGACAGTTGCCTCTACTTTTTTATGTATGTAGGAACATATACATACATGCATACAAATATAATCATACTTTGTGGCTGTGCACTGGACATATTGTATGCATGTATGCCTAAACCCTAGACAATAGATTCCACCATGTCAAAGGAAATTAATTTCGAAGCTCCCAAATATCATTCAGGTGCTAGCATGAACCAGTCTGTGCGTATTGTTTGCTGATAATGGCAGCACATGGCGCTACAAATTACGGGCATTTTTTTTTAATTGTTTAGCTTCAAATCATAGGTGCATCCTGCATTCAATATTACCGGTATAGAACGGCGTTTGTATGTTTTTTGTTATAAAGTTGGTTGGGACAGTTCAAGAGGTATATAGGGTGTATCAGATATAGAGGTAAATATAATAATATGTAGCAGCTGTAATCATATACAATCAAAAAGTCTTAATGCACAGGGGGTCTATCTGTAAGCATTAACGAGAAAACAAATATTTTATAAATGCCGTGGGCTAGAGCCGCACCTGTGCCCAACCTAAATGCTGTCTCGAGTGTACCCCCACATACCACTATCATTCAGCCATTATCGCTGTTAGTTTTATGTGGATCGCCGCTTGGAGTGCAAGCCACTTCGAACATTTTATTTAAATTCTTCCCGTCTCGAAAACACGATCCTTTTCAGTACCATCATGATTTCATATAAAGAAAATCGAAGCTTGATGCATCGGCAAAAGCGCAGGAATGTATAGATTCATTTTCGCTCAACATCATAGTAAAAAGGCGTGTTTGCAAATTTTCTGTATCTACATTTATTTCTGTGTAATTCGATTCAATTCATTTTGCGTTATATGATTAAATAAATCCAAAAGAAATAACTCAGATTCATGTGGTACCGTGTATTAACAATTAACTCTCGATTCGACAAAGCAAAAGAAAAATATTGACGTTTTTTGCAACTACTGAAGTCGCATATCCGGTGAAACTCGAACGTCTTATATTAAAAATAATACTTTGTAGACTTACGTAGAATGCTCTTAACAAATAAGGAATGTTTATTTTATAAAAAGAAGAAATTTAAAATGCTTCAGTTTTGCTATTTTTACAAGGGCACACTGGCCGATTGGCCTTTATTTATTGAGAATGACGTTAAATGAACTTACGGCATACCATTAAGAATAATACTAAATGAGTGCAATGTATTTATACATAATACCACGTTTAGCGGGTGCTTAACATGACGTTTCCTTGCATCAGGCCCGGACTAAAAAATTTTTGGCTCTAAATTTCACCTTTTTTTTTTATTCTTTAATGATGAAATCCGGTTTCGGCGGGTTTGTGCTTTATATGTCGTGTAGTCCCAAGCAAAATTTACTTTTTTATTTGATACACCCTGTATAGAGGTTTCGAGAATGCTGGGTCAGAAAGAGAATACATCGGACAGCCGCTATTATCTGCTAAAAATGTAAAATCATCAAATTTAGATTATTATGAAGATATGACTTTATCCTTATTTATCGAATGGTTCTCTGATACTTTATTGCCTTTAACAAAATGTGGTGTTGTAGTGATCTCAATCACAGACGATGATTTACGAAATACGGTGTCAGTTAAAGTACTCTTTTTGTATGTATAGTTAAGCTTTATGACATACAGGGTGCTTCGTAACTTCAATACAATCTTCAACTTTCTTTTTTTTAAATACAATACCCCCAATATCATTGCATTTTTAAGAGCGCCAGTAAATTAAAAAAAAAAATAAGATACAACATACTTTGGCGCTATTAACTCATTAATTTTCAAGATATATTTGCTTTTCTAAAAATTATGTCGTTTGCACTGTTTGAGAAAAGCGATTGTAATTTAATTATCGCTTAGAATAAGTGAATCAAATTTTGAAATATAGTACCGACCTACTTACAGCTGCAGGTGTGTTTATAGTTGTATTGTAATATACTGGGTGTCCGTTATTAAAGTGCAAAATCAGTTCATATGAATATATCTTCTTTTTGTTAAATATAACACATCTCTCAATGCTTCCTAAATAGTAGCTTTTCATTCATTCATTCATACAACATAATACTGCAAAATAAATTGGAATTAGCTCTTGCCTGCGATTGTATATCTCGACACTAATAATTAGGTCTCTCTTATATTTTTAATAGTAAAAAAAAATAGAACACTGAATAGTTGAAATGAAAGCAGTAGATGTTGCAGAAATCAAGGCATCCTTATAAATCTGATGATGCCATCGGTAAATATGGGGACAATTTTGTGTTTCAGCACGATAACTGTCCCGTGCAGAAATCGCAAATTGTGCAAGAATGGATACGTTCCGCAGACATTTATTTAACACGTATTAACCTGATTTCTAAATAGCCCGGACTTAAGTCCTATTGAAAATGTTTGAGCTGCATTAAAGCAGAATATATATTTATACATATATAAAGACTTGATTCCAGAAAATGCAGATAAACTATGAGAAACTTCTAGGAAGTAATCGAAAATAATGGGGACTGGAGACATTGGTTGCTTCAAGATTGAAGAAATGAATTTATGCAAATGTTATAATTAGATAAAATAATAAAATAAATTTACAGTGAGAACATTTTGTTATTACAGTATCACATGTGTATATGTATGATACGTTCCTAGCAAAGTATGTCCTTGCATTCACTATTGAAAACTATATATTTTATTTATATTCAAATTCACTTATTGCTAAATGTTACAATTAAAAAATTAGGAAAATGAAAGAAAGAAACCTTGTCTATGCACTATATTCCATATTGGCCGTATATATGCGAAATAAGGTATACTTAATAAATCAATAAGAATATTTAGAAACAGAAAATCTATTTTACCAAGGAATACAAACATAAAAATATTATTTCAACGCGTGCTTGTTTATGTCTTAAATAACAAGAACTAAATTATAAAAACGAGAAATCCTGTGTCGGATAAATACGCAACGAATCATACATAACATCTGTTTACACCGATAAACCGCAGTGGTAGTAAAAGCTATAGTCCATCCTAAATGCGTTCGCCACATACATTTTCGCGTAGGTCGTTAACTTTTTTTTTTGGTAGGAGCTGTACTTATTAATAAAAGAAAAATTAAAAATGCCTTGCATATCTTTATGAAAATTTTAAATATTTTCGTCCATTAGGTACTGCGTGTATGCACCGGCAAAAATTACAAGCTCACCAGAGCAGCGCATGTGAAAGCCCTGCCGCGTCCTGACATGCTGCTGCACATATTTCCGCCGTAACATAAATGGCACACGTCCAAATACGTTAAGCGTGTTTTGCTTTTATTGGCAACCGGTCTGTTACCGAATTTATATTGCGTATTTTTTTTTTATTTCCGTTCGGGCCTAATGGAATCGTACTGTTCTCTTCTTTCGTTGTCCGATAAAAATTGGAGAAGCGAGTGCCGTTGGACGAAACGCTAGTTAAAGCTATTTTTTTTTAGGACAGAAACGGAAGACTACCCAAAAAATATAGGTACCTAATGTGACAACATTAGGTAACATTTCAAAAAGCCATTCAACGACGAAGAACTTTACTTAATCATACCCTCAATAATAATAATAATAATAATAATAATAATAATAATAATAATAATAACTTTATTTCACTGTAAGCAATAAGTACAAGAAAACGTCAACAGCAGCAAAGAAACAAAACTAACAGAGCTAAATAGTTAGGGCCGAACAGCAGCCAATTAATTATATAACTTATAACTTTGACAAAAATTCATGGTAATCATTAACACAATAACAATTTATGTTTAAAAGTAAGTTTTTAACACGATATTTAAATCTACCAAATTGTGTTATTGCTTTTATATCATTTGGTAGAACATTGAAAAACTTACAACCGACAAATTGGACACTTTTTTGAAAGATTGATTTTTTATGTGAAGGAGGAAGTAAATAACAGAAAGGTCTTGTACTGTTACGAATCGAAAAAAAAGTTTCAAACAAAAACTACATACTTAATGACGTAGAATCCGAATCTGCAATATAAAATGGGGGTTCCTATTTAAGATACAATTAGAAGAGAATGTGCTGGAGATGACAGAGGCAGATCCTGGTAGTTCTAACGCGAAAAATTGCAAATTCTTTGAATGTAAGTCATTGGACCGTTTGGAAAATTCTTAAGGACAATTTGTTGTATCCATACCACATTCAACGCGTTCAGGCACTAGAAGAAGCAGGATCTCTTAGGATCTCTTTTTTACTAGTGCTAGGTAATTTGTGCTTTTGTCCCCTATTCAGCTAAACTTCTTACTTACGATAATTGTATTTTTATTTATGATTATTAAAATTTTTTCTCAGTGTGTTTTTTTCGCTGCTGTAGATACTATTATTATGGGTTTTTTTTTACCAAGATGACATTCGCCCTCTGCCAGAAATAAAATCGGCAACCTTTTTTTCTTGGCGCAAAAAAAGTGAGATCACATTTTTTTTGCATAACCTTGCGTTCTCAAACGAAGCCCGCTGATTTTCGTAACTTCTTCTGAAGAGTACGCCGGCAAGTATTTTCCCCATACATCTCGTCCCACGCCCATCGTCAAGGAGACGCCGATCTTTCTCGGAGATTTCGCAATTTAAACTGACAAACTCGATTCTCCGCGCTCCCATCCTTCGTTCGCGTCGTGTTATCATCGCACGTCGAAGATTATAAAACACTCCGCTGATGGCTGGCCTAAAAGGGCCCTCTTAAGCTCCCCCTCCGTTTCGGGGCGAACGATTTTCAATATGAGGCGGCACGGATCGACGCGGAAGGGAATCTCATAGTTAATCTAGTGTTCCTTTTTTTTTCTTGCTCGGGAGATTGCTTTGGGATTCCAAATCGTTCTTCATAAACTTCTGATGATATGGTAATTTCGATATTGGTAAATCTGAATTTGGGAGACACTCACATATATGGTTTTAGGCATTAATAAGTTACGCTGAGAAAAATGGTTGGGTTAATTCAACATAAAATATATATACATGGGTCATTCCATATCAACCGGAACACCTAAAAAATTTGATGTCTTAAATTCTTTTAATATTTTAGATTTGAAGTCTTTGCCTAAAATTAGAAGACCCGTATTTTTTCCTAAAGCTCTACAGTATCTATTTACAAAGATATTTGCGAACAAGGTTTGCAAAATCGATAAAATAATCGCAGAAGTAATATTGTTTGGTTATGCATAAATTAAAAGAGTAAAACAAAATACGTATAAATTATGGTTTATTTTAAAGTTCAAATTATACATTTTCATTTAATAATGCCTAAATTAGATTGTACTTCATTATGACCCCCTTTTTCTTCTGTTTAATAAAATAATGTCTTTTTTCTCTATGTTTACCGCGAAATTAAATTTTTGAAAAAAAATATCATAATATTATTTAAGCTATGTTCTACAAGAATAGAAGTATTTGAAAATGGAGAACCTACGGGTATTCTATAAAAAAAATAAATTCATACAGTACTATACGTTACATTACAATATATCACAATGTAACGCAGAGTAGTGCAGGTTCTCCATTTTCAAATACTTCTATTCTTGTAGAACATAGCTTAAAGGATATTATGATATTTTTTCAAAAATTTAATTTCGCGGTAAACATAGAGAAAAAAGACATTATTTTATTAAACAGGAGAAAAAGGGGGTCATAATAAATTTCTATCTAATTTAGGCATTATTAACTGAAACTGTGTAGTTAGAACTTTAGAATACACCATTTTTATATTTGCTATAATGTTTTAATTTATGCATAACCAAACAATATTACTTCTGCGATTATTTTATCGATTTTGCAAACTTTGTTCGCAAATATCTTTGTAAATAGATACTGTAGAGCTTTAGGAAAAAATGCAGGTCTTCTAATTTTAGGCAAAGACTTCAAATTTAAAATATAAAAAGAATCCAAGACATCAAATTTTTTAGGTGTTCCGGTTGAGATGGAATGACCCACATACTAATTTAATACTGCTTCACAAACAAACTTCACACTAATTATCGAGGGTTCGTCAAATGCTTTAGCAGATTGCATAGCTTCATGCACGGCCGTAGTACCAAAACTAACCTTTTCATTTACCACCACTTCATCTTGGAAAAGGGTTGTCAGATGGATTCAATCTATTCAGACTTAATACAGCCTTCGATAGAGTGGACCACCAACTTCTGTTGGGGAAATTACAATTTTAGGCCGTCACAGGTAGATTTTGGCTTTGGATGCGATCATATTTATTGGATCGATCACAATGCGGTTTACCGGTTATGAAATCTGCCCGGTTGCACAGCACTATCGCGCGTCTTGTGCTATTTCTTGAAAGGCCATCCTAATGTATGTAAATAGAAGGGTGGTGTTACATTGCGACCTGAAAGATCTATTGTGTCCTCTATTCTTGCTGCTTTACAGCTGGCCTTCCAATCCTATTCCTTTCAGAAAGTGTAGATGTCAGGACCCGGACCCCAGTCTAGGTAAGTCTCCCTCTTCGATTTCACATGCTCCCAGGTGCAACGCCCTGGAGTTGCACAGTGCTACGCAGTTTGAGAGGAGGTGGATGGGTGTTTCATCCTGTTCCCCACAAAATCTACATTCAGGATCTTTTTCCAATCCAAGCTTACTCAGGTGTCCTTTCAGTCTACAATGGCCTGAAAGAATTCCTGTTAATATGCGAACATTGTTCTTACTCAGGTTGATGCATTATGTAAACCTCTTCTGGTTATAAGTTCCCAGAAGAATTTTACTTTGCCTCATTCCCTGGAGATTTTCCCAGTAACTGGATTTTCTCTGCTCATTTCTATTTTTAGTTTCTTTAGTATTGTACTGCTACTTAACCCGCAAAAGGGTTCAAGCCCTACAAAGGCATTCCAGCCCTTTTTTTGCGAGGTTATCCGTTATTCGTTTGCTTCCACTCCTGTGTGACCCGGAACCCACAGGAGGTTACTTTATTTCTTTTGCCTAGCTCATTTAGTTTTCCTAGGCATTCCCAGACCATCTTGGAGCTGATTTCATATGAGCTCAGCGCCTTGATGGCTGTTTGACTATCAGACATGATGATAATCTCCTGCTTCCGATAGTTCCTATCCATATTGAACTGAACACATCTCCAATAGCGTGTATTTTCCGCCTGAAATATACTTGGGTATTTTCCAAGCTTTCGAATATGTAGTTCTAGCCCATATATTCCAATTCCAGTTCCTTCTGCCGTTTTGGAGCTCAGTATACCATTTGATGCATTTCTATGCAAGTTCAAGAGTGTTATGATCCCACTCGCTCCTGTTACTAAGCTTTATGGTGAATTCCTTCACAAAGCTAAATTTTTTTAAATATCATCCCGGGCATATCCCAGATTTGATCACCGTCAGGAGATGGAGGCCTATGCCTAATCATTCTTCCTTGACCATTCTTAGTGCGGTTCTTTTCGCACCGCCCTCTACTACAATGTGGAGGGGGCAAGATCCAATACTACTTCAATAGCTGCTGTTGGGCAAGTTCTCATAGCCCCGTTATGCATACACATGCTAATCTTTGCACTTTCGAGAGGTTAATTCTCGCGGTGGCCAAATTAGTTCTTTTGCTCCATGCTACTGATGATCGTCTCACTATCGCTGTATACATCGAAAGCAGTATTTTTGGGTTGCATCCCAATTTTTCCCTGCAAAGTTTCTGCCACACCATCAGACTCTTTTCCTTGTTGGTTACTTCAAGTTCATGTTTGTTCCATAAAGAAGTTTATTGTCTAGGTAACGTCTAGATATTTAACTTCCGCTCTCCAGTCTATATTTTGCCCATCCAGTTTTATGGTTCTAAGATTGGATTTTCCTTTCCTGGTAAATACTACTAGGGTTGTCTTAGTGGGGTTGACATTGAGTCCCATCCATTGACACCATCTTCTCGTGAAGTTCAATCCTCTTTGAATTATGTCACAGAGGGTATTCTCAAGACAAGATATGCCTAGATCCGTCAGTCCGCATAAGAATTCGTCTACTATTAGGCTCCACATAAGTGGGGATGTAACTCCTCCCTGTGGACATCCTCTGGTCGTACTAACCGAGATGTCTTATGTCCCACCTCCGCCTCCACCGACCTGGTACACAGTAGTTGCGACATCCATCTAGAAGTCACGCCGTCTACCCCTCTATAAATTAATGCTTTTTTGACAGACTCGTGTGGAATGTTGTCAAAAGCACCCTCTATGTCTAGGAAGGCGCACAATACGGTTTCTTTATTCGTCAAGGCATCTTGGATTTGGTCCGTCAGCTCCACTAATGCAGTCTCAGTGGATTTGCCTGTTTGATAGGCGTGCTGACAGGGGTGCAATGGCACCCGCTCCAAGATGTCTGTTCTGATATAGTTATCTACAGCCTTTCCCACCGTTTTCAAAAAGAATGATGTGAGGTTGATAGGTCTGTGGGATTTGCACAGCACTATAGTATACCAAATGTTCAAGCTGATTTAAGTATCATTGAGATAAGGCCTTTTCACGTGTGCATTCTCAATTAAAATATTTTTCAGCGCATTTTAAGTTTTTATTATCAAATTTGTTGGATGTAAATGATGCACTGTTAAAACATGTATATTTAAAATTCAGAAAAACCATCGAAATTCACTCTGCCTACAAATCGAAAAAGCCAGTTCTACGTACATACAACCTTTCTGTAAATCGTATTTTTTTTTCTTCAGAATTAACTTCTACAGCCAAACCAAAAACTGTTCGTTTCACTCGTTCCTCGTGTTCTCAGCGTTCTGCCAGTCTGGTCTCCGAAGCGGCGAAACTTCTCCGCACAATGGCGCGCGGCGTGGGCCAGACCAAGTCCAATTTAAAGTTTGGATCCGTTCTCGGCGAACGGAAAGCGTATTTCTCCCTTCCGGCCAATTTATTAATTGCACCGAATTAACTCGGGGCCCCTTCTATACGCCACCTAATTCGCTCGGTTTGTTTTGATAGCGTAGAGTTTCCGAGATGTGACGATGCAGCGTGCTGGCTGGCGTGGGGTAATTTGTGGAGACCGGGGGTCGTTTTTCTACGTTTTTCGCAGTCGATCCGCGGGAGTTGGTATATAAAGTCCGGGGCGTTGATTTTTTTTTGTTCGCTTTGTTCGGCGAAGAGAAAATGTCGGGAAAATTTGTTCGGTTTTATTGAGGCATTGAGGGAAATTTTCGTCACAAGATTCGTGTAAATTGATGTAAATTAAGCGTTTATTAATCAGGTTTTGATGTGAAATGCGAAATACTACATCAATTATATACACCGCCTGTTTGAATTGAAAACACATCGCCATGAAATATTTGACAAATTATATTTATTATACACACAGAGAAAAATCCGCATAGTAGGTAATATTTACACTTCACTGTTGGACGAAAATTGTAGTAAGAATTTTTACTATTGTGCGAAATTTTTAAACAACGTCGCTGCAGTTTTGTATGCCATAGTGAACGGTTTTTTTTTGCTTCGCTTACCTCGATTAGTTCTCCGCTAGTCTTTTCGACAAGTTTTTGTAAATAGTTCTTCTATGTCCGTAATCTACCATCAGAGATGATCCTACGTCTTGTAATTCCTCAACGTAAACATTATCGTTTAATTTTTGGCTTTCAAATTGTGTTTTCTTTCCCCTGTTTGTGCGGCTTAGCTAGAATTTAGATCTTTTAGTCTCATTTACTTACAGTCAGTTTCTAACACTTATTACGGTCTTAGATTTTAGTTTAATTTTTGTTTGTTTGTTTGTTTTGACAGTTTTCATTTCTAGGTTCACAAGGATTGTTCGTTTTGCATTATGCCGGTATTATCGATTCCCACGCATTGATCGATCTGTTCGTTTTGCCCAATTGCCCGTCTATTTAGATCATTTTATTTTGTGTTTACATCTTTTCGACGTCAGAGAGCACCTCTATGTCTGTTTTCTTATTTTATTATCTGTTTCTGATTGGTTGTGTGACGTT
Source organism: Protaetia brevitarsis (assembly GCA_004143645.1). Classification (NCBI taxonomy): domain Eukaryota; kingdom Metazoa; phylum Arthropoda; class Insecta; order Coleoptera; family Scarabaeidae; genus Protaetia; species Protaetia brevitarsis. The sequence goes on along the minus strand of RXPK01000261.1, from coordinate 2,765,982 downwards.
TCCTTCCTTCCGGCTTGCTGGCCATTCTTGGTGTAGTTTTAAGCGTGTTCTTACGAATACATCTTCCTATTTTGGAAATTTTGGATATTTTCACACATCTGTGGATTTAATTGGAAGATTGCTTGAATTAATCATTGGCCGTATCTTCGCTTGTGTTTGGTATGGAATTTTTGTGAATATCACGACTGATGGGCCCGATATATTGGGATATAATTTGAGAACACACGCGTCTGCACCGCCATATCTGTTTCTTTCTTCTCTTCGTTGTAAAACCTCGTTATTTAACGGTAAGCACATCTTGTTATTTCTTTTAAATTCACCAATTTTGAGGTTTCTGTGTTTTTAGAGGTTTTTCATACCCTTAGTTGTTGATTTTGGTATCTTCATTTTGTGTGAGATTTTGAACCCTCGTCGGCTGAGGACTTCTGCGACCTTTTTAGGTCCCTTTGCAGAATCCTACTTTCCTTGAATTAAGTGGACTATCTGCTTCGGATAGTACGAGTCTGCCAGAGGCTACATCTGTTCGGATAGAGAGGATTTCCAAGGGCGTAACAGCTGATTGAGAACAAAAGCTAAGTTTGCACGTTTCCTTTTTATTTGTAAATTTTGTCCGCGTTTAAAATTTTCATTAATAAATTATCAACCCCGATCACTTAGTCTTTTTTTTATGTTTTATTCAACGTTACTGTAATTTTTTTATGTTATATCGAGGATAGGAGGGGTCACTAGTTCAGAAAAATAGTTAACTGTAATATTCAGATATCTTTTCATTTTTTTAACGACTTCAAAATATATTTAAAACATCAACCGATTAAATATCGGGCTGTAATATACAGGGTGGTTCATTCACCACTAGTATAATCGAGTCAAATATTTAGTTCTATTTTAATAGTTTATTTTTTTGTACTGTAAAACTTTTCTTGAATTTAAATTAACCCTAGCCTAGAATTTCTTTAATAAACGTGTGTGAACTGATGCGTTGGCCAAAGCGTTCGGTGTTCGAGTCCTACCGCAGGATTTTCTGTTATAGTTTTACAATATTTCATTCTTATTTTTACTGTCTTTATTAACATTTACTGATACAGAGTATCATAGTTATTTTCTTGAATTTTACGTCATATTTCATTCTTATTTTTTTTTTTGTCGTTATTAACGTTTACTGATACAGAGTATATACTATTCAAATTCTAATATTCATTTTCGATGTGTAGGTATATCACTGCTGATTATCTTCACTTCCTGAAGGGAAAATTCTAAAGGAAAATGCCTTGAAAGACTTGCCAAATGCAGAGATTTCCTACATCACCTGGACATCGTCTAGCTGTCTGCTGCTACATATTATATCCCTTTTCTATTATATCTAATAAGTTTTAAAATATAACTAAGTAAAATCGTAACATTCAATTTAAAAAAAATACCAAGTACTCTCTCCATTACAATATATATATATATCATACTTTTCAATCTGCACAAGAATCCAATCGCAGACGATAAATCAGATTTTGACATGCACAGAAAACCTTTTCAACTGACGCCCTTAAGCCGGATGCTAAACCGAAATCATTAATAACTTAGGAGGGGACTTTACTCTGTCCGTTCAAAGCGGCTCTTTATGCGTACGGCCGTATATGAGTGTAGTACAGGTCCTTTAGTGGCGTATCTGACGGCGAATCCGTAATTTTCTTTTCTGTCCGGTCTCTCCGTGGTGATATATTAGGGTTTAATAAACCGGCGACTGCTACTACCGGGAATTAATTACCTATCTATTTCACGGGACGTATTTCAAATCGAGCGAAATCAATAGAGCACGTTATTCGGAGATTGGGTGGGCTCGACCAACCCTGCTCCGTTCTGGGGGTTGGTGAGGGTGGTCGATGGCAAAATTAATGTCCGTCGGTTGGGTAATGAAGATTTTCTTTTTTTTTTTTTTGGGGGTTTAAATAGCTTCTTACCGCGCATTTTGCTTTTAATATTCTTTAAGTAATATACAAAGAATATTAAAACCACGACTAATATAATAGCTACATTGATAAATCAAACTCCAGTGTTAGTGACTATAATTTGAATTTTTTTTTTTAATTTTAAAAATTGTTATATGAATCTATTTACTATACTGCGTTTAGAATCACAATTCAGATTTCTACAAAAACAGCATGTTGGCTTATACAAATTGTTTCAAAATGAATTACATCTCAGTAGATACTGAGTAACTAGTACTTGCATATTATAATAAGCCGCTTACCTTTTATGATAAGTACGTAACAAGTATATAATTATATTTCTAATGTCAATTTACTAGCTGTAAAATATTGTAAAACATTTCACATTATTTTCTAGCAATTTTATTGCTTTTTTGTAACTGTTGTTACCTAAATTTCCGGCACCGAAAGTGACGATCGAGTACAGTGAAATCGGAGGCAAGACTCAAAATAAAAAGACAAAAGGTGATGCACCTCCGTTTTAACAAACCTTTCGAAGAAGTGGGTGGATATTGGCAATCATGCAGGGTGCCAGCGCGCTCGTCGGCGAGGGAGTGAGTTGAATCGAAGTACAACCCAAGAAGGATAATAAATTTCGGCGCCACCTGCTTAGGATTACTTACCCTGTCATGTCCCCTGATAAGCAGGAACCCAAGGTGATAATTAAAACTCGAGGGGTAAAACGGTTTGCAAATAAACTCATACACAAAAAATAAAAGAATGAATTCACTGATAAAACAGTTAAACTTTTTAAATAAAATTGGTAATAAAAAAAAAAGTTGGTGTATTGACATAAAATTCAAGAAAGTAAAGTGATACTCTGTATCAGTAAACGTTAACAACGACAAAAATAAGAATGAAATATGACATAAAATTCAAGAAATAAATATGAACTCTATATCAGTAAATGTTAATAAAGACAATAAAATAAGAATGAAATATTGTAAACTATAAACAAAAATCCTGTGGTAGGATTCGAACACCGAACGCTTTGGCCAGCGCAATCAGTTCACACACGTTATATAAGAAAAATTCTTAGGCTAAGAGTTAATTTAAATCCAAGAAAAGTTTTATAGTTACAAAAAAAATAAACTACTAAAATAAATCTAAATATTTGACTTGATTATACTTGTGGTAAACAAACCACCCTGTATATTACAGGCCGATATACAATCGGTTGGTTTTAAGTAAATATTTTTGAATTCGTTAAAAGAAACTGAAAGATATATGAATACTAAGTTAACTATTTTACTGAACTAGTGATATGGTAGTACCCCCGATCCTTGGTATAACATAAATAATTACTGTATCGTTGAATTAAAGCAATAAAAAAAAACTGAATGATCGGGTTGGTTACTTACTAATGAAAATTTTAAACGCGGACAAAATTTACAAATAAAAAAGAGAGCGTGCAACTTAGCTTTTGTTCTCAATCTGCTGTTTCGGCCATGGAGATCCTCTCCGATCCGAACAGATCGTAGCCTCTGGGCAGACTTGGTAATGCCCGAAGCAGATGATCCACTGACTTCTAAAGGAGGTAGGTAGGATTCTCCGAAGGACTTAAAAAGGTCGCCAGAGTCTCAGCCGCACGTGGTGTTCAAAATCTCACATAAACGATGGGAAAATTCCAAAATTAAAATTAAAAGGGGGGTAAAAGAACCTCGTTAAATAACGAGGTTTTACAACGAAGAGAAGAAAGAAACAGATATGGCGTTGCAGACGCGTGGGTTCTCAAGTTATATCCCGATTTATCGAACACATCCGCTGTAATATTCACGAAAATTCCACACCAAACACCAGCGAATATACAGCCAATGAATATTTCCAGTAAACTTCCAATTAAATCCACAAATGTGCCAAAATATCCAAAAATTCCAAAGATAGGAAGTATTACTCGTGAGAAAGCCTCTAAAACAACCACCAGAAATGGCCAGCAAGCCGGAAGGAAGGAAATCGTCACACAACCAATCAGAAGACAGATAGATAAAATGAGAATACAGACATAGAGGTACCCACTGACGTCGAAAAGATGTAAACACAGAATAAAATGATCTGAATAGACGATCAATCGGCAAATTGGACAGATCTAACGGTGCGTGGGAAAATCGTACTAAACCGGCATGTGCAGAACAAACCAATCTTAACCTACACCGAGAGAACAAAATGCATTAAAATTACAAAACCATTTGTTTGAAAATTACTTGTTATATCAACAACTTTTTTAATCAAATCGAGCAAAATAAAAGGTTACAACAACTGCAAAAAATGATTGATAAATTTTGTTAGCCCAAAAAACATACCATTTGTAACACGAAGAGCAACAAAATATTTCGTTTCCTTGAATTAAAATATTTGGTTATATTGACCAAGTCATAATTGTTGAAGGAAACTTTTACACTAGCATATATTGACAAAACAAAATATTTACTTTAAACAAATTCACTTTGTTAATGTAAATGCATAGCATGATCTGTTATGTATTGTTAAAACGAAACAAAATGTGCATTAACATGACAGAAAAGTATCCAAGACAACACTATGTATTTATCTCTATTTCTACGGTAGTACCTTAGGTTACAAACATACATATGCCTTTATGCATCCGTTTCTTTTAAATTGGCAGTTTGAAGAGGTAAAAGAAATTATTAATGTAACAGTTAAAAAAAAAATCTATATAATAATCATTCCTGCGCCTAAAACACTAAACAACCTATAAAACTTGATCCTAATGGAGGTTAAAATGAAATATCCACGAATATATGTACTTCTGTTGTCGAGCATCTTTTAATGGAAATATTTTTTGAATTAAAATCTTGTAATTTATAATTTGTTCTTATCATTTAATCCAAACTTAATTCATGTTTTATCTAATAAAATAGTTGCGGAAAATCATAATGTTTTACCTATGGCTATATATGCAAGTGTAGCTGCGCAATAAGAATTAGATGTTCTGTGTTTCGGGGTTGTTTGCGATAATAATTATGTTAGTCAGCATTACCTTTAAGGCAGTTAGAGTGAGTGCGTCCTAATAAAGATATGGATGTTGCTGGGAAATTGAAGGATTGGGGACTTGAGGAACTGGTTCCAGTTTTTCAAGGTAGATATGATTTATATAGGTGTGATACGATGACACCGTAAAATTGCGGATAGTTATTTACATTGTTCAGTTTATATTAATTTTGTAGGTACAAGAAAAGGGTAAATTGAAGAATAATACAAGAATTTCGAATTTTGTAAAGTATGGATATATGTAGAATTATCCCAGTAGCACTGTAGTATAGTTTTTTTTTTACAAAATGAAATTTTGGGGGATTACATCAGCAGATAAAACTCGCCATCTTGCGAAATTTTACCGTTACGGACGATTATCCCAGTAATTTGTACTAAACTGTTACAGCAAACAATAAGATATCGATTTTAACATATGTAAACGTATTATTTTTTGATAGGAATTTTTTTTCGAATTGGGCTATAAGAATTTAGCACTCATTATTCGTCGATAAAAGTGAATGAATAAGAGTCTTTCTTGGGCATGAACTTATCCGCATCTCGCATACAAAATAACTAGAACTGTTTGGTTGTGTGAATAGAAGCGCTCTTTGTAAATACTGGCTATTTTATTTGAAATAACGCAAGGGTTTGGATAAATGAAATGTATTGTTATCCGCTTCAAATTATGATTTAATTAAATTTTGGCATTCAAGTTTATATAATTTAACCTGCAATTTAATGTGCTTCTTAATATACAGGTAGGCCAAATTCGATGTTTGGTATGGGTAGATATAATTTGCAACGAAGATTGGCCGTAATACTTTTCCCTAGGAACTTTTTTAAATTTAATGAATATCTTTACTTATGGTTAGCATTAATATGTCATTTTATGTAACGGTTTTGACAATAAGTTCCAAATGTATGTATTTAATTTTCATGTGGAAATATGCGGAGTAATTCCCAAGTCTCGTGTGAATTCTAGCTAATAGTTTCGACTAAAATATCATCTTCAGACTTGCTCGTTGAACATGTCTATTTGACCGTGGTAATAGACCGGACATTGGAGAAGGTTCGCCCGCGATGTCCGGTTAAAACATTACTTACATTTCTGCTCACAATAAGTTTTTTCTAAGTTCATATTGCCTATTGCGGAGTCTGCGCAAGCCTGAGAATGATTTTAGTCGAAACTAAATTGATAGTAAAATCAATAAAACAATTAGGAAGTACTAGCATTTTATTAGTATTATCTATAGTGAACATTATGTACCTTTTTCAATATTCTGCATTTTAGTGTATAATAATGCAATTGCATTAATATATGGTGGGAGAAGCCAAGTTCAAATTTATTGTTAACAGTTTTCACATTAACGTTCGGAATAAATGATTTCATTATTATTTTGATTTTTCAATATCCTTCTCCATTTATATTTAGTGTATATGTATATATTGCAATTGTATCGGTAGATCGTTGTACAAGTCGAGGTTCATTAAGTTCAAATTTATGGTTTTGTAATACTTGAGATTAAAAATTCAAGTAATCTGCTGAATTACATTTTCGATGATAGAGTTAAAATTAATAGCTAATATCACCGACATAAAAATGATTCGGCTGATCATTTGAATTTTTAAGCTAAGGTATTAGGAAATTATCAATTTGAACTTAATAATTTTCGCTTGAACAACCACAATATGCATCTGTATAAGTGTAACAAAACCTATAGGTACAGTATAACGCAATATACGGAGGATTATTCCATACCAAACGACTATCATTAATTTAACCAAAAAATCATATTTAAATGAATACATTTTTTTGGTTGAAGAGAGTATTTGTTTTTATAGGAACAACATTCCTATTTCGTTGATTTAACAACTGTACATATTTACTACAAACAAAAGTAAATAGTTAACCTAACAACTTCTAATTTTAATGTTAATCAATTCTTTTGGTAAACTTAACATAAAATAACTGTTTGTTTAACCCAAGGCACTTGTTGCCCGAACAATTTCAAAGATTCAGATCAAAATTACCTTGATTGTTAAGACAATGCTAAAAATATTGTCTAATCCAGACAATTATAGTAACAATCACATTTTGTTACCTTGACAAAAAATTTTGTTTGACTATATTTAACCAAATGTTATTGTTGGATAGACAATTTTTTTTGTTAACTTAACACATTTTGTTCTCTCAGTGTACCTAGAAATACCCCTGTCAAAACATGGGAATTGAAGGAATTTACTAAAATTGAAAGAAATTAAACGAAAATCTAAGACCGTATTAAGTAAGAGAAACTAACTGTAAGCAAATGAGACTAAAAGATACAAATTCTAGCTAGACCGCACTAACATGGGGAAGAAAACACAATTTGAAAGCCAAAAATTAAACGATAATGTTTACGTTGTGAAAATACAAGACGTAGGAGCATCTCTGAAGGTAGGGTACGGAAATAGAAGAAAATAGGGTTACAAAAGCTTGTCGAAAAGACTAGCGGAGAACTAATTCGAGGTAAGCGAAGCAAAAAAACCATAATAATCTATAAAGAGAGGCTTATAATTAAGAATTTTCAATCGTAGTTAATTTTTCACGCAATCATCATATAGAACAGGTTCAGTATTTATGACACGAAAATCAGAACAAATGATACGTACATAAATAACTAGTGAGAAAGAGAAATCCATTACTGGTTTCGTTGTATCACTTTCTAAGATCGCAGCAGAAATTCTGACGGGGCGCCTCGCTGATATAAGTCAGGGCGTCGGAGTTTCATGAATACGTAAGGATATCTGGCACGTACTAGGAGCGCCCAGGTATTTACTCGCTCGAGCTGATAGCGCTGCGAAATATCGTAAATATAATTTCCCGTATATATATATATCGGGGGAAAATATCCCCGCTTATATTTTCCGCATATTTCGCCCGAGAATCGCGTTATTATGAACCTGAGGCGGCGGCTGGTTAGCTAATTCCACAATGCGCGGTTCGTATTAATAATTCAGAATAACAATTCTCGTAGAAATATGGGTGAGTATATGCGAATAATAAGGCTAATAGCGACAGGAGCGCGGTTGCATGTACGCGATGAAAAGTGAGCGCATAATACACAGGCATTGATAAATTGAGAGTTCAGTTTCAGATGGACGATTTTTGTCCCATGCTGAATTAATATTTTCTGAAATAAGATAAACTTTCTACTTGTACGCAAATGCAAATAAAATTATTTAAAATTTCGAATTTATAAACTAATAAACAAATAAAATAGGCCGTAACATTTAGGATTTTGGCGGTTCTTCGGCTCTGGGTGTGGTCTTGGCGTGATCGATATGATTTTCGGCACATACAGCAGTCTCGTTTGGAAATTGGCTCGAAGTAACTACGTCGTCGTACTCTCTGGAGGCTGTATTCGATCTTCTAGATCGAGAATTTCCCAGCATACGGCCGCACAACACGGCTGACAATACGCAATCTACATCTACATAGTACAATTGCAACACTCCTGCCTCAGGAGGTTTATCCCTTGGCTCAATAGGCACTCAGCAATCACGGTGCTAACATTAGATATATGTAACTGTGTTGTGGCCAGCGCCTAATGGCGGGTCCCTCTACAACTGCACGTCCGCTCGCTTTGGACGCTGGATGACGACTTCCTTTGTTCGCTTGCGTACCTACGCTCTCCCACGTGCTTCTCTCGGCTTCCTTAATTGTCCAACCCTTTCTTGACGCCGCTTAAGTCGCACACACACACACAGGCAGGCAGAGAGAGATTAAATAAAACTAAAAATACGTTACAAAATCTACATATTTTACACGTTTACATAAATGGGATGAAATCAAACATCTTTTATTAAGGAAGTAAATAGTAAATTTAAAAATCTATATACTTGAGTGCGCATTGTTTGTCAAAAGTAATTATAATGGTTTTTTTAAAAAATTTGAACTAGCACATAATCATGGCACCAGAAATACATTAAAGTTTCTTGGTGCCACCTTATACGCACTTGACTAAATTACAGAAAACTGCATTGTTCCAATGCATACGTATTGCTGTGGTCTGGCACCCCGGGGTTCGTAAAGTCAGTGTTATTTTATTAATAGAGATTAATCTTTGTCAATGCGTCGAGCAAATTCTCTCAGAAATTAATGTTTTATGTTTAAGTAAGATTTTACTAATTGATTTGATTTGTTTGTTTAATTTGTTTATTTAAATGCTCAGTTGGTTTAAATTAATTTCACTCTGTAATGTATTTTGATTTGATCATGTAGTATATGTCCTTCCTAGAAGAATTCTTCTTCTATGATCTTTGCATTTTATGCGCTGCGTTTAGCACGCATATGTTGTAAATTTTATATATATGCGATGTTTAAACCCAGAGGCTCAGTTACTTGATTTGATGCCGAGAAGTAAGTTCATGTAAATTTATTTTCATTGCTGCCATTTTGGTATTTCATTTTGAATTTAAATTTGTTTCGTTTATTTGATTTTATTTCATCAATCAGGGAACTCACTCTTTAATAATTGCTGTTGTATTTTATTGTGTACACAAGTCGGATGTAAGATCAGTTATTATATTTGTTCTAGAAGATATTGTTTTTTTAGTTTTAGAGTTTAAATTTTTCTTAGTTTTCAAATTAGTTTTCTTAGTTAATCACCTCGGTTTAGGTGATAAGAAGGATTGTGCTTGTGATTAAATTTCAACTTTAAATTTACTTGTTTTGTCCACGTTTGAATTAATTTAGGTTGTTGTAATTTTGAAACCACGTGGATTTTTTGTGATATAGGATTTTCTTCTAGAACAAATTTATCTTTTGTTTGTATGAAGGACTTGCATTGTCCTTTAGTAAATTAGATTCGGGCAGGTTTTGATTTTGGCCAGGACTCTCAGTCCAAGGTTTGATTTTTCCTGTGTTAATTGTAACTAAATGTTTTTTTTCTTTTTTTTTTGAAAATATAAATTTAATGATTGTTAACGTCATTCAAAATTTCTGTTCATTTATTTTTGAATCAACCATTTCAATCTTTGGGGATTTTAAAGAAAGTCAATTTTTCAAACGCCTTTTTATTTTATCGCGCTGAGCTAGTAAATTTAAATTTTCATTTTTTTTACTTTTCATTTTGCATTTATGCTGGTACCATCAGTGCACAGCAGTATTTATAATCATTTGCCAAATATTTTAAAAATCCTGCCTTTCAACACTTTCAAAAACAAATTAAAGAAAATTCTTAAATCAAGTATTTTATATAAAATTGAAGATTTTTTTACAATAGAAATACGTTAGCAAACACTCAAGTTTTACATTATTCGTTATCGTAATGTGATGTATATGTGTATTTCTTTTAACTCTAATTGACATTGACTTGTTCCACACACTTTTGTATTTATGGAATGAAATATATTAGATATTATTATTATTAAATCTAATTTAAAATAAAATGCAATTACAAACGGATTATCTATTTCAACGCTGAAAAGTTGGAAATTACTAAAACGGATTACAATTAATTATTGAACAGTGATAGATAAAGAAACAAAAATATTATCTCTAAAAAAGAATGAAAAATTAATCTAATTTTTCAAAAAAAAAATTACTCCCTACCCTTTCAAAAAAAAAAAATAATAACAAATATTAGTATGAAATAATTCGTAAAATAAAAATTATTGAAATAACTATTTCAATAATGAATAAAATAAAAACAAAAGATGAACTTTAAAATCATCGAATAATGGAATAATGAATTTCTGAATAAGAATAATACTGCTTTCCACATCCAAAAAAAAAAAATAATAATTAATTATTTTAATAATAAATAATAAATAAATATTCAAATAATTTTGGTTTTTTTTAGTAGAATGGGTCATAATTTATCACTGGGTAATGGAAAAATTAACAAATATTATTTGTAAATACAAATGAAAACGTAATTTAATTGTTTAAAAAAATATATCTCCGTTATTTGAATAAAAAATAATTATTTAAATAATGAATAAAATAAAGCTTGAAAATTTATATCGAATAATGGTATCGATATAAAAAAAATAATAAATATTATTTCTGATTAATAATAAATTGCTTATACTTTATCGACCCCTTTACAAAATAATATTAAGAATGAAAATAAAAGTAATTTAATTATTAAAAAAAAATGTTCCCCGATATTTAAGTAAAACATGATTATTTATTTAATTAATAAAATAGCCAGCAGTATGGCTGAGAAGAAAAGAGTGCGTTATTGTCAATCTTGAAAGTCAAGCGCAATATGCGGGAGTGGTTGTTGGTGGGTGACCATTCGGACGTCACTTCTTAGTTCTCAGCGGCTCGGTGTGTTCCGGCACTCAAAGCCAAGGGCCTTCAACACTAACTAATTTGTATTGGATTAATAATTAATAATCTAAATGGGGATCGGACAATGTGTAAATATTCACAGCTTGTCAAGTACTGAATAAAGTACGGTTTTGTATCGTTGAATAAGTATTCCATTGCGAATAAATAAATGTATCGAAGTGAAGGGGCACAGTTTCGAAACACATGGCTTTTTGAAATGTTAGTTTATGTTAAATAAAAAAAAACACAAAATCATGTTTGCTTGCTTCTCTTTTTTGTGTATTTTTTCTAGACGTTCACAATCATGTTTTTTTTTTTGTGATTACAACGCAATCTGTTACAAATCGAAAAAAAAGTTTCAAACGAAAACTACATAGTTGATGGCGTAGAATCCGAATCTGCAATACAAAATGTGGGTTCCCATTTAAGATTTCAAACTTGTCTCTCCTCCCACTCTGGGTTGGGGTGAGGTGGGGGATCGAGTTCGGCACCATTCAGTGAGCCCCCTACATGATAACAAATCTTATTAAGATCTTTTTAGATTTGATGCAGTGTTTTAGAGATATTCCGTTTTCTCAAGATAAAAAACTCACTCAGTAGTACATCTATTTTGTTAGCAGAATTTCGTATTTGCACGTGTATTTTTTCTTTATTTCTCCTCTTCTACTAGTAAAAATTACATTGCTACAAAATTTGTCTGATATATTTATTTAAGCAGCGAAAAAACGGCCAACAATGGCCAAACAACATTCACTAATTGTGAAAAAGGCAAAAAAAATGCCCATAGTTTTTTCCCGCAGAACTTTATACGAGGTGTACCATTAATTTTTTTTTTTTTCGGCCCTCGATTTCGTAAATTAGGGAAAACGATTCCCATTCGCGCGTGACATCGCTGAAGAATTATTGCGACCGAGCGTGACTAACGGGCGTACGGTCTCGCCTGCGGAATTGCAAGTATTTAATTTGAGCGCGCTGCGATCCGGTTATGCCAGAATTGCCAGATATGTGACGCTGACCAAAAACGTCGTGCCTGATGTTTGGATTGGCCCCTCTAGCTGTACGCGAATGCAAGCTGCAGTTGTTTATTTTTCGGTTGGCGAGACTTAAATTTCGGTCGTAGATTGCCTTATACCGAGTGTAATGGGGGCTTGTGCATTAGGCGATTGATAGCAACGTAGCCCGACTGTAGATTTTCTTTTTATACGCAATATACGCTGATATGGAATGAAGATTGCTGCAATATTTATGAATCGTTAATTAAAAGAATTGTCGAATATTCAATCAGTGTGCGTAATTTTTTATTCAAGTAATTATTTGCAAACTTCTCCTACCGACGCCTCACCACAAACTGCACTAAACTGAACGTACTGCTGTGGTATGGCTCCCCGGTTGTTTGAACTTTATGCTGTTAATTTTCCAAGATCATGTTTTGGCATTGCCGCGCGCAAATTCTCACTTATGTTTATATTTACATTTTGCTATGAATTTAGTAGTTTTGTTGGATGTATTTATTTGCTCAGTTAGTTAGTTTATTTTTCTTTCCTTTATATGTTTAGCATTTGTTTATCTTGTTTTGGTCCTTCTTATAAGGCGTATTCTATGATTTTTGCGGGTGACGCAGCGCGCGCAGTTGTTTTGTATATACGCGTTGTGAGGCCTCTTATGGGCTCAGAGTCTGAATCATTGTCACGAATGTAAGTACATGTAAATTTTGAGCTCATTGCATCCATTTTGCGATTTTTCATTTGTAAAGATTTGTTCGGTAATTATTTTAATTTTGATCATTATTCAGACGTCTCCGCTTATTAATTGGCGTTGTATTATTGTGCACAATTTATGTATAAGGCCCCTTAATTATTTTCGTTTTAGAAGTGATCGCGTTTAGAGTTTAAATTTTCCGTTTTTTTGTAGTTTTCAGATTAATTTTATTTTAATCACCTCGGGGTAGGTGAAGAGAAGCTCTGGGCTTGTATTTTAATTTCATTTTGATTTTACTTGGTTCTCCACGTTTATTTAATTGATTTTTAGTTTGCTTTGAATTTGTGAGACCACGTGGATTTTTTGTGGTATATGAAATTCCTTCTAGAACGAATTCACCATTTTGTTTGCTAAAGGATTTGCATTGTCCTTTTTAAATTGTAGTCTTATGCAGGTTTGTTTTTTGCCAGAATCTTATATTCATGGTTTAATTTTCCTGTAATTTGTATTAAATTTTTTTTTTTTTTTTCTTTTTACAATAAAGTTAATGATTTTAAATATCATCTTAAATAGTTCTTTTACTTTTGAATCAGCCATTTCAATTTTTGGGGATTTTAAAGAAAGTCAATTTTGCAAACGCCCACTATTACTTTTTATGAAAGTTACTCTGAGATATAAGAATCTCTGGCGCCCTTTTAAATTCATCTTTGCTGAGCTAGCTAAATTAATATTGTCATTTTTAATTTCTTTAAACTTATATGCTTGGACAATCAGTCCACAGCAGTACGTTTCGATAGCAAAGCTATCATCATCTGCAAAAACATTTAACTGACAGTAATTATTTGAATAAAATTTCTTGTTCGACATATAAGATATTATCATCCGCATATATCGTAAGCGATGCATCAGATACATTAAATTGTAAATCATTACCATAAAGTAGCAACAAAGCAGGTTCCAAAATAGAATCATGTGGGGACTCCTCTATTACCGCTACGTTATTTTGAGCTGCATTTCAAGATTGAACTGTTTCGTCTGTAATTAACATTAATATCAGTATATTGGTATGATTTGACAAAACATGAAAAACAAAACGTTTCGACATTAGTATTAGTTACAGACATATTGTTGCCGTTGGATTGCGATGGCTTCATTTATGGATTTTATTTAAAGTTTATTGTTAATTAAATTAAGAATTAGACCCTGCAACGCCATCTAGCAGCGAAGTTTCGTACTTCTTGCTCGTTCCAACGCATCTTTACCGTGATAGTCAAAAGTAATGTCTCATTTTCGTTATTTATTTCCAAATTATTAGTAATTCATTGTTCGTCAAAATAACTTTTCATTATTCAATTATTAGTTCAAATTTCGTTCATTAAAACCTTTTCTTTTGTGCGAATTATTCCGCATTGTTAGTTTGTCAGTGACTGAATTTGATTCACGTTGTGCATTTTCCTCTATCAGTATATATCAGTATATATGTTGTTTAAAAAGGATTTTGACCACTCGTACAGTATTCTCCGGATACGTAGGAATATAATTTGGGTTGATCTATTGACATAATCGAAGGCTTTACTCAAAATCACAAAACCACTCACAGAGTACTTATTATCATCAATGCAATCTAACAATTCCTCATAAAAACTTAAAAGAGCAGAAGCAATTACTTGCTCGATCGAAAACCACCTCTTACTAGCATTGTTTGGATGTATTATTATTATACCGAATGTCAATAGAGGCATATCAATAAAATGGTTATTAAAAAGAGAAGCAATTATTTCAGGATCATCACATAACTGATCGTCACGCTTTATGGATGTATTTTAAAGGTTTCTTTTTTATTGGAAAGTTCGATAAAATACAAGCTCGTGTAATATACAGGATTTCACACGGTAGCCGTTTGTTAGAAGTTTCTGTGGTTAGAAAAAACTTAGAACTCTGAATGTTTGGATTTCGAGCTTAGTTAAGATTCTCTTTCATTTTTAAATATTTTCAAGGTTGTACCACTTCGGGCTATACCGAGTCGCCATTAAATTCCTCAGTTTAAATGGAACACCCGATATATTCCCTAACAGCCAGAAATATTACATAGATATTTTTAAAAATATATTTTATAAATATTTTTCGCGAGAGGTTTCTAAATATATTTTTCATATTTTTTTCTAAATATAGATAAAATATTCAATTAAAATATTTATTCCATATTTTAAAATTAATGTAAGCGCAATATTTTTTCTAAAATATTTATAAAATATTATTTATATGAAAATTGAGATTTTTTATGCAATCTATTTAATTTGTCAAAATGAACTAAAATTGTTCTTTGTTATTTAGAATGTATAACGTCGATAACGAAAAGTTGAAACATACATAGAGTTGTCTAAAAGGCAAGAACTTTTTTCACCACTCACCTACAAGTTAATAATCAATATTCTGGCATCTTTTAAGGCATACTGAAGGTTTATCAAATAATCACTATTTTTTAATTGAAGTGTTCTAATAAAAAACAAAACGTATTTATTATAACTAACAAGCTTCTTGCGGTTCGCAGTGTGTCAAAACTTTTCGCGCTCGACGTTTCGCTGTTCATACTGACAGCTCTCAGAATAACTGAACTGATTCTCCTGGTCCGACATTCTTCTTATATACGCCCCTGGTGCATCCAACGTGAAGTTTCCGCTCCATTGACCGTGACGGTTCGTAGTAGGCTCTCCACGTGTTGCTAAGGTGGTACCCTTCTCTCTGTTAACGGTTTTATTCTTCTCTATTTCTATGGCTTCCTGATGAGTCTTTTCTGTAGTTCTTGGTGGTAGTTATTACTTTTACATTCTTGAAATCCATTTTGTGTTCGGTGTCGTGCATGTGTTCTGCCACGGCTGATTGATTGGTCCTTCTTAATCTTGCGTCCCTCTCATGTTCTTTTATTCTTATGTCGATGGCTCTTCCTGTTTGTCCGACGTAGCACTGTCCGCATTGCATGTTATCTTGTAGATACCTTCTGTGCGCCCTTGGGTATCTTATCTTTGCGGCCGGTAGGATACTGCTGGATCGACGTTACAGTCCGAAGCGTACTTGTACGTTACGTTTCTTCAAAATTCGGCTACTTTTTTGGTGACTCCTGCTATGTAAGGTAAACACGCCATCCCTCTCGTGGTTCTGTAGTTGTCTCCAGTGTCGTCTTCTTCTTAGTGGCTCTCCTTATGTCGATGTCAGTGTAACCATTCTTCTTTAGTGCTTTCTCCAAATGTATCTTTTCACTGATAAGATGTTGTTCGTCACTGATGGTTTCGGCTCTGGATAGCAATGGTTTGTATTAATGTCTTCTTCTGCATCGGATGATGGTGAGATCTTGCATGCAGATATCTATCGGTGTGCGTCTTCTTTCTAAATACTACGTATTTATTATCATTTTATTTGAATAAGCCAATAAAAATGAAAAATACTCATTTTTAAGTCTAGCCTTGGCTGGTGCAGTACAACCTATGGCTTTTTCATATTCGGTAGTAGCGCTCTCATGGCGTTTCCTTGTGGTCTCTAAAACAATGCCAATTGTATTAGATCATACCATGAATAAAACATCGTACACATTATCAACACCTACTAATACATTTGGAGCATTTACAATAATTGGAGTGGTAGCTACATTCTAATACTTACGATATTTATTTTTACTTTATTTCATAATATTTCAAAACATTCTACGTACAAACAATAAAACAACACAACGTAGTCTAACCTCTATTTGAGGTTATGACGCTTATCTACCGAGATGAATCTCTTAAGCAAATCAACTAGCAATTTATCTGGTAGATGCAGTACATATATGATGCATAAAATTCCACAATTTATTATTAAACGATTTCTGTACATAGCGATATTGAGCATTCCAATTATCTTATAAATGCCTGACATGTTCAAAGTTTTGCTTACTCGTAGTCACCACAAAACTAAAACACACCCCGCAACAATTAATTACACAGTTAACCCTAATCTGCCCTAATGGTATACTATTATAAACTATAACATGTAACGGACAAACGAATGAAAACGTTGATGATACGCACGTGCGCGTATGCATTCTATGTACCTAATCGATAGACGCGTAAACAATACTAAATCATATAACACCGGCACCGTAATGAATAGAGGTGTTGTGTTGACGTTAGCAACTTACAAATATTACAAATAATATAATACAAAACGCAGATATATTAATAGAAAAGTTACAGCGCTCAACTTAGATACTAATTAAATCATATTAGATATATATTATCTAATTTAATCTTTAAACTATCATTTTAAATAGGTACATACCTACTTAATATGTATGCATTTTACCCATTTTATATTATTCGTCCTACGCACCAAATGTACAAAAGCAAAAATTCAATCTTTTTTTTTTATATGAAATAAATATTTACAGAAATACAAAACAAAATATTCTTGCAGAGTTATGAAAAATATATTGAGAAAACATTTGCAATAAAATATAATTAATGCTACATAACATATATATTTTTTAAATGTTTTCCTAATATATTTTCTATAATATATTGTATGCATATTATATTAATATAACTTATATTCAAGAAAGATTTAATATTTTTAAATATTTATAAAATATGAAATAAATATAGTTGATCACTGGGGTTATCTCATTTTTGGATTCCCTTCTAACCACAGAAATTTCTAACGAACGGCTACCGTAAGAAACCCTGTATAATATAACTTTCTCATATTTTTCCACGGGAAATTAAAATCACTTGGTGCACAGAACCACCCCTAAAACCATTCTTCCATCCTGTCCCTTCCCACCTACCGAGCGAGGTGTTTGCTTGAACGAAAAAAAAAAAAAGGTCGAGCGATAATGAAACAGCAGTTTTTCTCCGCGGATGTGTGTGCATTTCCCGTCTCTCTCTCTCTCTCGCGCCACATCTTCCCTTTCTTCTCTCATTCCGGTCTCGTGCGTCTGGTCCTTCGCTTTTTCGCTTGGCTGACGGAAAAAATCTCTTTCCCCGACCGCTATACCGCCAGCAGAACTTTTTAACGAATTTTAGTCCTTATAATGACTTCGGCGATATTTTTCTCGGGTTTCAGTAGGCAGGTATGTAGAGAGCAGAAGAGTCTAAATTGTGAGTTCTGGTGGTCTATTAATGGCGGACGAATGCGATTAATTATAAAAGTTATGGATTCGGGGGATTATCGATGCGGCATTGTGCTTTTCTTAATGGTCCTTGCGTGGTGTATTCTTTGTTTTTAAAGAATTTCGGTTTGGGAAATTTAATTTAATCGAGCAATGTTCTTTTTGAAACATTCCGAGAAAAAGGTAATAATAATTAATCGAAATTATTGTATAATTCTTCGCGATTTTTATCTATTTTAAACATAAAACAAGTTAAAGATTACAAGTTAATTTCTTACTGTAAAAAGCTTGCAATCTTTACATATTTGCCGTCCTGTCGACCTGTCAAGATCTAATATCGACGTATTGCTGTGGCAACCCATTTACCGCGAGTGTATTTTGTGTTGCATATTTGATTTGTTTAAAACTGCTGAATCATTGTTTCGAAAAAAATTTCACAATAATTATGTTTAGTTTGTATAATTTTAGTTATAGAGTTAATTGTTTAATTTATTTAATTTAGTGTTAAGTTTTTTTTTAATTTATTTCACTTTTTTAGTTATCTAGCGTTCGCTAGTTTGATTCAACGCGTATTCTATTAGATTTTGTCGGTGAATTGTACGACTGCGTTGTACGCAGCGGTAGAGATTTTAAGAGGCAGTTCCTTGGTAGACATTAGCGTGAGTACATGTATTTTTAAATCTTTGCTGCCATTTTGTTTATTCGTTTGATATAGAGATTTGTTTAATTGTCTTTTATTCTTGTCCATCAATTTGTTATTATATTGATGTGTGCACATTATAGATATAAGTCATTTATTATTTTCGTGTAGGAAGATAAATTTTAGTTTTGATTTTTTCATTATAGTTTTAAAGAATAATTTTTCGTTTTCTTATTTTTCATTTTTATTTATTAATCACCTCGGGTGGGTGAAAATAGAAGATTGTGCTTACTATTGCATTGAGTTAATTTTGTATAAATGTTATGTTGTCCACGAATTTATTTTATTTTAATTTGAAACCACGTGGATTTTATTGAAAAAAAGAATGATCTTCCTGAACAAACAAATCTTTTGCTTTGTATAGGAAATAGCATTGTCCTGTTGTATTTTAGAATCAAGTGCAGTTTTTAGATTTAGATCAGAACCCTCTGTTCACGGGTTTTTTTTTTTCTGCAAATTTGTAATTGATTTCTCTTTTTCTTTTTAATATTTCATTTTGCATTTTCTATTCAGTCAGTACTCAGCAGTATGTTCGGTTAAACGTTCGAATTGATATCCTCTACTAGCTTAAGTGGTAAAGCGCTCGTCCGGTAAACGGGAGGATGCAGGTTCGAATCCTTCGTGAGAAGAGAATTTTTTTTTTTTTTTGAAAAATTCCTCCTCATTTAGGTAGACATAAATTCAAACGTAATTTCATTTTGAATATATAAAAGTTCTACAGGAATGGGAAATAGGATGTTACCCTAAATTTTAAAATTATAAAAGCATGTACACTTACACATAAAAACTCTAAAATCATTCCAAAACTGTCATCTTCTTAATTGTTTTCAAATCCTTGCGTTAAATTTACCCCAAATAACATTCCTTGTAGCTTCTTCAGCCAAAATATAACTCTTACTTAACATCTTGTACATTCCAATCAATCAAGATATAATATTCAAGACATCCGCTGACGCAATCAATCAGATACATTATACAGTGCGATTCTCAATATATGCGACAAACCTTAAGAGCTGATTCCTGAGGTTATTTTGATCATAAAAGTTCATATGAGTATATGTCCAAAACGGTTTGGTTTTAAAGTTATTGAATGTTTAATTATAAATTATGAACTATGACTAACACGATATAATATCACAGTTGGTTCTTCAAAAACTATTGTGTTGAGAGGGAATTGTTTATTTGTCATTTCAATATTTGTGAATAGTTGTCAGAGTATTCATTCAGTTTATTGCCAGTTTCTGTTTTCTAAAATGAATTACACGAATGCTGAGATGTGTGATATGCATTTAGTTTACGGTCTTGCTAATGGAAATTCGCGTGCTGCTAGACGTCTTTATGAAGAACGATACCCGAACCGTATCATCCCGCATCATTCAATATTTGCCCGTCTTCACCAACGTCTTAGTGAAACGGGAAATTTAAAAAAACGGACGACTGATAACGGGCACCCATCTACAGTGAGAACTCCACAAGTTGAAGAAATGGTACTAAATAAAATTGAAGAACACCCTACTATAAGCACCAGAAAAATTACGTTTGCTTTAAACATTAGTCAGGCCACAGTTCGGAGAATATTGAAAGATCAACTGTTGTATCCATATCACATTCAACGGGTGCAGGCACTTTTGCCGGCAGATTTTCCGCAAAGAGTGGCTTTTTGTCAATGGATGCAACACAAAATCGCACAAGATCCTGACTATTTGGCTCAAACATTCTTCAGCGACGAGGCTACTTTCTCTAGAAACGCGATTATTAATTTTCATAATAATCACATATGGTAACTAACAAGAAATACCAATGAACTTCAGTCTCACAAATTCTTTAATCATCAAAACACAATGTACATTTCGTTAGCTAAGCTAACATCTTCAGGTGTACATACAAGTGTATTGTCAAAAACTCTTGTTAGTTATCAGTATATCTCACAGTGCTCGATTTACCTTCTATTTAATCACATATGGGCCGAAGAAAATCCGCACGAACTAGTGAATGCCCGTCATAAACATCAATTCTCTGTCAATGTGTGGGCCGAAATTGTTGGAGATCACTTGATAGGTCCACATTTTTAACCGATGCGGTTAAATGGCGAGGTATACCGCAATTTCCTTGAAGAGGAGCTACCCCTACTGTTGGAAGAAATTCCGTTGCAATTAAGATTACAAATGTATTTTATGCATGACGATGCTCCAACGCATTTTAGTTTAGTTGCTCGCGAGTTTTTGGACAATACGTGCCCAGATCGGTGGATAGGACGGGGAGGTCCACAACCGTGGCCTCCTCGGTCTCCAGACTTAAATTCTTTGGACTTTTTTCTCTGGGGTTACCTTAAATCATTAGTTTATACGACTCCCATTGAAAATGTCGATGAACTGAGAAATCGTATTATCATAGCTTTTTAAACAATTCGAAATACCCCTGGTATTTTAGAACGGACTCGCCAATAGTCAATACGACGGAGGATAGAAACTTGTATTGCAGTTGGGGCCGGTTATTTTCAACAGTTAGTATAAGTTAAATTTGTTTTACTAATTATTTTGTTAATTTATAATAAAAACATTAATTACGTTAACTTACTATTAAACATTGTACAACTTTAGAACTAAGCGATTTTGGACATATGTTCTTATGAACTGTTATGATCAAAAAAAACCCAGGAATTAGCGCTTAAAATTTGTCGCATATATTGAGAATCACCCTGTATACATTTTTCGTTACTGAAAGTATAAAAATATGGACGATCCTGGAATATCCCTGCTTATTTGAACACTGCATAATAGGTAAGTAATAAACTGGAATTGAATCCCCAAAAATGTACAAAACAGTCAACTTGGTATAGAGGAACACAAAACAATATAAATATGCGATATGGATAAAGTAACGCAAAATATTCCTAACACAATTTTTGTCTTCATTGAGTGATATACCTTTTTTAAAATATTGCTAGAAATATCTTCTGGTTTTTCTTTATGTATCTATACGCTTATATACTCTGTAGTGTATACTAACACACAACAATGAAACGCAATTTCTAAACGGGGAAGGAGCAAAAACAAAAAAGGAAAACGCAGATCGTTCGTTGACACCGTCTGGGAACCCTTGTTCTGTGTGCAACGTTGGGGAAACAGCCCCGAGGCAATACACGGCACGCTATACGTACAATAACGAGCATCCGTGTTTTTCGCTGTAGTATAGAGGTTGTCTGAGGAGTTGCAGTGAAATATGATGAGAAATACTATGTGAAAATTCAGCTGAATTAATGCGTCTTTAACATGACATACTACTATTATAAGGTTTGGCAAAATTTATCCAGAATAATGTATTATTTTAAATTACTTACTTTCAATTTTCTTCTTTTCTGTTTGGTTTATATTCTAGAAATAGGCGATAATATCAAATTCACGTTAAGATAATAGTAGATAGCGCTGCAATCGGCGTTCGTATCACACTGTCAAAATTCAACCTCGTTTAAATATTGGCGGGTAATTTGAAAGTAAAATGTCAGTTGTACAACCTTTGTTAATTTTTTTTTTTAAAGCAGCAGTTCAATTTATTTAATTCAACCAACAAATTGGAACAATCCACATTTTATTAAAATTAGGTATTCAATCACACTTTTACATAAAATAAACTTCTATAAGACACTTATGTAATAATTCTTCTATATGAGAGAAGGTTATGTTTGTCGGTTTTTGTCGATGTTTATATGTAAAAACAAAGAACGTATAGTGAACCCAAAATGAGAAGTACATATGTCGTCATATCGTAATATCGACGTAGAATAGAGGAACTAAAGTTAATAGTGGTGGAGGTGACTTTTTTACGATAGAAATTACATTAAATACTTCTGTCAAACTGACAGGAACACCCCTAAAGCTAATATAATAGACTCTTCCAATGATTCCAGCGTCCAAAACGGATATGACGGCATATGTACTTTTCTCATTTTGGGTTCACTCTACGTAGATACAATCCTTTTTATAAAAGAAATCTTGAATCTCTTTGTTCTGTAATATTAC
Source organism: Protaetia brevitarsis (assembly GCA_004143645.1). NCBI lineage: Eukaryota > Metazoa > Arthropoda > Insecta > Coleoptera > Scarabaeidae > Protaetia > Protaetia brevitarsis. Next base: position 2,743,130 of record RXPK01000261.1, on the reverse strand, counting down.
AATAATAAATACACGTTAAATGTTAAAACTATAAAATAATAAATGTCGGAATAAATTAGATATGTAAACATAACTATAATGAACTTATTTTTTATTAAAATTATTATGAAATATTCAGTACATTTTCATGCGCTAATCAAAGATTGTGATTGTTTATTATGATTAATTATTTTCAATTCTTATATATGGTTTGCAACACCATTTCACCAATTAAAACGTTTCCCTTCCGCAGTTTTCTTGTAATATGCAGAGTGTTAAAAAAAGGTTGTCGGATATTTTACCCAATTGTAGTACTGGTGGAAATAAACAAAAAAATCTTAGTCAACATGGGTCCGCAATTCAACTGTTTTTGACATATAGTCGATTGCATATTGTTTTAGTAGAATAAAAATTTTCAAAGAAATTCTGATCGCAATGTAAATTAAACAAATGTTTATTTAAAGTAAAACTAAAGAAATTGTTCTACATGTCCACCGTTCATTTCTAAGCACGCTTCACACCTTCTTATGAAAGATCGACGCAATCTTTCGAAAATTCCTGGAGTCCTCCGAATTTCCTCGCAACAATTTACGATTCGTTGCCTGAGTTCTTCCAAATTGTTTACAGATCGTGCGTACACTAATTGTTTTAGATGCCCCCAAACATAGAAGTCTAGAGGTGTCAGGTCAGGGGACCTAGGAGGCCATGCAGTTGGTCCACCCCGTCCTATCCATCTCTTGTAGTAATCTTGATTTAAGAAATTTCCAACTACGATGGAAAAATGCGCAGGAGCTCCATCGTGCATAAACCACATATTTAATCTGTTAAAAAGTGGCACGTCTTCCAACAAAACGGGTAATTCATTTCTTAAAAAATCCAAGTATACTTGTCCCGTTAAACGATTAGGGAGAAATACTGGACCAATTGGACAGTCTCCAAAAATAGCAAGCCAAACATTTAGCGAAAAACGGTTTTGGTGATGCAGTTCAACAACAGCATGGGGATTTTCATCTGCTCAGACGTGATTGTTATGAAAATTCAATATTCCGTCTCTTGTAAACCCAACCTCGTCACTAAATAAAATCTGAGTCGCAAAATTAGGAGTTTCTGCCAGCTTTCGTAAAACCCAATGACAAAAAACCCTACGTGCATCATAATCGAGAGGAGCAAGAACTTGCACGCGCTGAATGTGGTAGGGATAGAGCTGCTGTTCTCACAGATATTTTCCAAATGAGAGGATGACTGACGTTCAGTTCTGCGGCAAGTCTTCGGGTGCTAATATTTGGGTTGTTTTCTACCCGTCTCAAAATATCTAATTCTACTGCGGGAGAAGAAACTGATCTAGGTCTACCAGAACCACCATTAATTTTAAATGAATCAGTTTCGGACAGCCGGATATGAAGTCTTGAGAAAATCTTATCACTCGGTAACAACCGATTTGGAAATTCTTCGGCATACATACGCCGTGCTTCAGTGGCATTACCATTCGCACGACCGTACATAAAATGCATATCGGCCATTTCTGCATTTGTGTACTTATGCATAATTTGAGAACAAAATAAAATTGACGCAAATGATAAATAATCTGATGACAGATGTCTGACAGAACTAATTTTAAGTCACAATCAGTTGTTTGACAAAGGGAACTATTCTCAAAACCGAAAAATGTTTTTTTTATTTTAAAATATGCAATCGACTATATGTCAAAAACAGTTGAATTGCGGACCCATGTTGACTAAGACTTTTTTGTTTATTTCCGCCAGTACTATAATTGGGTAAAATAACCGACAACCTTTTTTTAACACACTGTATATTTTTCTTAGGTATCGTGTTATGCGTTCAACTCTGTAGATTTGATTAAAGAATCACCCAACTCTACATAGGTAAAGGACGAGACAGGAAATTATTCGTACGTACGAGCTAATGGGACAGTTTCAAAATTACCAGCGCTGTTTCAGAAAGGTTTACCTATCTCTCTACGCGTAAACCTAATAGGTATAAAAGCACCGGGCCTTAATGCGGCTCAAGTTTCGTTTTATTACTGCGGGAACAGGAAAGTTTCATTACGCAGGTATCATCCCGACATTATAGCAGGTAAATTAAGGTAGGAAGTGTGTTTTCGTTCGCACCAGAGGGGATTGTCCTTTATATCAATTAAGTTCATAATAGAAACGTCAGGAAAAATATATTTTCAAGAGATATTCAAGGGATTCAAGGAATAGGGCGATATCAAACATTTAAAATAAAGTTGGGCAGATGTCGCATGGTATACCTAGATTTTACATTATATTCTATCCATTATCAATGTGGTCAAAATGTAGGTAACTCAAAATAGCCCGTCGATGGAGTTACCTAGTTCTTACATGCAAGCATATTTAATAACAAGTGCAAAAATTCTATGTAGAAATCGTGTCATCATAATGATCTGCTGAGATACTTTTTATCTACTATATGTTTGTCCTACATATTATCCTTGGACTCAAACGAAATCAGAATTAAACTGAGGTATATGAAAATCAGACTCCAATTTAGTATTATAGTAGTGAACGTCACTATTATACAGGGTGTTAGGTAAACATGCGGCAAAAATTCAAGGAGTTATTCCTTGGCTTATTCTAAGAATATTTTGTCCTATGATGATTTTTGAAAAACTTCTTTGTTTCGAAGATACAAGGCATTCGATATTCGTTGAAATTATTAATGTAAATAAAAGTATGGTGTACGCCAATGAGTTCGAAAGTCGAAATCAAGCACGAAAAATTGTTTACAATGCGTTGTTATTTTTTCGATCTCGATCACATGAAACAGCTGTTTTATCTAGTAGTGGATTTCATTTGAATACTTCTCATCGGTCGCATTTGTTAAGATTGAGTGACGTTTGGCTGTTTGACGTGTCTTTAATAGTTAGTGAAATCCTCTATCATGATGTATAGGAACGCCGAGATGACTGACATGCATTTCATGTATGGACTTGCTGATGGCAACTCATTAGAAGCTAGACGATTGTACATTGAACGATTTCCTGCCCGTAATGTCCCCGACCGAAAAATCTTCGAAAACAATCATCGACGCCTTCGTGAAACTGGCTCAATGAAACGAAATGGAGGGCCAGGAAGATCAATGACTGCAAGAACGGTACAATTAGAAGAGAATGTGCTGGAGATGACAGAGGAAGATCCTGGTAGTTCTATGCGAAAAATTGCAAATACTTTGAATGTTAGTCATTGGACAGTTTGGAAAATTCTTAAGGACGATTTGTTGTATCCATACCACATTCAACACGTTCAAGTACTACTACCTGCTGATTTTCCTCCAACGTATTGCATTATGTCAATGGATATTGTAAACATTAGTTTGCATCCCTCTATTCCTGACAGATTCTTTTTACCGATGAAGCCAGTTTCTCAAGAATTGCAATCAGGAATTGTCATAATAACCATGTGTGGGCAGATGAGGTATTTGAAGATCGTCTTCAACATCAGTTCTCGTTCAATGTTTGGATTGGAATTGTGAGTGACTATCTAATTGAACCGGTATTTCTACCAGGAACACTTACTGGCGTTGTGTACCACAACTTTTTGGAAGTAACGCTGCCTGAGATTCTGGAGGATGTACCATACGCGACAAGAATTGTAATGTGGTTTATGCACGATGGTGCACCACACATTTCAGTTTGGTTGCTCGTAATTTTTTAACAGCATGGCCTGCTCGATCCCCAGACTAAATCCCCTAGATTATTTCTTCTGGGGATCTCTGAAGTCAATATAAGATAAGTCAGATTTGTTAGCAGATCGTTGGTAAAACGCCCTCACCATGCTCTTGTTTACGAATCGACTGTTCCTCCTTATTATTTTAGTAAACCTGTAGATGCCGTAAGGAGCTGTTTTCAATGGTCGGCACTGACTTTCAACGTAAAATAAATTTGTTTCAATCCAAATTGTGTATTTAAAATTGAATCTACACTGTATTGATGGCGTGATACGAATGTGTGAACAAAAGGAAACGTTTACTTGTGAAAAAATTTATTTTTATTTTTACAATGTAGCGAAGTTACTAGTGAAATGGTACACTTTATTGTGGTCCGCTCTGTACACCAAAATGTAATGGGTCGTTAATTTACTTATGAATAGTATATTTAATACCCTTTTACTACGTGACACTAATATAATAACTAGGAATATGCCAAAATTGAATAATACTTAAACATTACTGGACAGATTTTGACATAAAGATTCATGCAACTAATTAAATACACCACTACCAACTCACTATAGAGGGTCACAGCATCTTTCTATTGGTTGTTGCAAAATAATATTTCGGCAAATTAAAAGCAGTTTTGTAATGAATGCTTTCATGGTAAAATATTTTTTTCTACTGTATGTACCTTTACTTCTTAATGACGTACTCAAGTAAATTGCAACCTCCAACGCTTCTATGCACATTTTTAATTAATATATATGTAATTTATTTCATAACGAGGCAAAAATCGAATATTCATTTCTCAGTAACGCTACAACTTCACTTACTTCACCAACTTATTCTCCCTTAAAATACTTCCCGAAAAAGTTCCCATAATTTCCCCATCGAACATTAACGATGGCTTCAGCTAGCGCCTAAGTGCATTTCCAGACGTTATGGTATGTTGCACGTCAGTACACCAGCGGAAATATACCCACCCTCTAGTTCGAGACAGTTCGAGCCGTTATCCTGGCTTCCGCTTCTATACCCGAACCCGATTCCAGCGTGCATTGGCGAGGTAGTGGTATGAGGTTGTCGGAGTCAAGTTAGTTAAAGGGCGAGCGACATAAAGGGAGGAGGGGTTTGAAGTGTCGAGATGCTTTTACTGGGGACTCGTGGAACGTTAATGTAATCTTTTCACTCTAGTTATTTTTAATTCATGGTCGCGTAGACGATATAAATGATGCAGGCCCCATGTGCTTTTAGGAAAATGTACCGCGTACGGACGTTAAACTATAGTGGAGATGTGAGATTCGCCAGTTTTTGAATGTCGAAATTTAATGGATGAGAACAGTGAGGCTGAAACAACTGCAAACTTTTAGTTCCTGTAGGTTTACTCCCATGATTTATGTAAAACTTACATTACTATTTTGTATGTAGGTACTCATTTATTTACAAATTGTATTTCATTATACAAAATTTGTATATCACAAACTATGCACTGAGAAAAATGGGTTAAGTAAACTGTATACTTGACAAAAAATTGTTTACCACAGGTAAAGTTTTGCTTGGAACTATTATCTTGAATTAGTACCTGCAACTAAACCCAGTTTCCTGAAAGCAAGTTGTTACTGTAAATAGTGCTTTTATTAACGGCTATTATACAGCGTGCCTGACGAATTTGTGGTAAGTAACGTATTACTTATGACTACAGCACACGGTTAGTAGAAGTAACAAGAATGCTGATCGCTATTAAACTCATGTATTTTCTTAAATAAGCTAACAACTTGCCACAACTAAGATTATTTGAGTTTTGCTGTCACCACGTGATTGTTTTGCTATTCCTGATTGGCTAATGCGGCGGAGTAATAAAATAGTCCCCGAGATTGCTACGCGCGCAAGCGTGGGCTAGCGTCAAGTAGAGTTACGGACGGCGACGTGTTGAAAAGAGTGGCCAAGGAGTACGGCCATTGTAGGCCAGTTTGAACGCAAAAAATCCGGGTGGGTAACTCAAGGCTCATCCGTATAATGAATCCCAGCGAAAGAAGAAGTACCGAGCCTATAAGCAATCGGATGTTTCAAGATTGCAGTTTTAAACCACGTAGTGGGATATTTGAATTTCCCATCATTGTGATGATATCTGCGCCCGCTAGTGAAGTTAAAGTGTGGATCCCGTCGCTAGTGATCCGACAGTCCAAGTCTGCACCTAAGGATACCGTGACCAAGAAGCCGACGTCTATGTCGGCGTACGCGATCAACTCGCCGAGACAACGCCTAGTGCAAAGAACCAACAGAAACCGCAAGTTTACGCCTAGGTATATTATTTCTTTGTTTGTTATTAGTTGTACTTCAAAGCCATATTTTTCTTTGTTTTTGTTTAGATTTCAATAGCTAAATAACGTTTCAAGGAAGCCCCATCTACCCTATCTTTTATTATTGCTTTGTTTATTTTTTTTCATTATTAAGGAATATATTTTATGAGTCATTACGTTGTAAATTGTTTAAAAATAAACTGTTGTTAAAGCGAAACCAATATCTTTCATTCATATCAGGTAGTCACTGTGTTTGTCCTATACAAAATAAAACTATTACTAATAATACGGCTTGTTATTTAAATTTAGTTGATATATAAGTTGAACAACAAATTTAAGGTCAGTATATTGTATATATATAGCAAACCATTCCTTTTTATATATCAGGTATCTAGTGATCGTGCATTAATGATACTGTTTCCTTATCACAAGTAATCCTTTTACTTACCGCAACTGCATATATTCTTTGGTTTACTACTTCAGTTTAGTTATCATAAGTAACTTCATAAGTTACTGGTATGAAGCAGACCGTAAGTAACTTAGATTGCTTCTTGTTAGTATCAGTGTTTAGGATCTCTTTTTTAGTAGTGCTAAGTAATCTGTGCTTTTGCCCCCTATCCAGCTGAACTTTTTTAATTGTATTTTCATTTACGATTATTAAATTTTTTTCTCAGTGTAAAATTAAATATCTCATAGGCCATTAGATATTAAGATATTCTACTGAAGTGGACACAAATACACGGTCATAGCTATTGACTGTGACAGTGGTAACTGCAATATCCTATACAGGGTGTTCAGAAACTCCTGTCCAACATGGATATCCTTAAAGTAAAGCGAGCTAGCTCGTCCGATACACTGGCTTGTGATGTATCGAGATAATTCGAGATGTTTATTAAATATTTTGTACAGAATCATATCAGGTACTGTATTCGCCCTTTATAAATGAAACCTTCAACGCACTCCATGATAGTCCATTAAAAACTGTCTCGTCGTTTAATTATTCCAGCAACAGACACCAAAAATTTAAAATTTGTTAATTCCCTCATTCTTTCAGACCGTACATATTTTCATCTTTCGTCATTAGGAAAGCGAGCGGACTTGAATAACAAACAACGTTTAGGGAAAAGACGGCAGATCCTTTCCCATGCGCAACCGACATCAATGGCTGTTCTCGGCATAGTCCCTAATTAGATATCCCGGAACGTTTAATAAGGAAAAACGCAGAGGGAGGCAGTATTTTTTTTTTGTTCTTTATACCGGCATGCTGCGTTCGCCTGAAATCCATCCTTCAGATAATAAAGGTACGACTGACGGTGGGGCATTTATAAATTAACCTGCGTTGCCTTTTCTTCTTGGGTGCTAGGAATTATGTCGGATCAGAAAATGGTTATGCGGCATTTTTTCAACCCGCGGAGTCCCTGGACGTTTGTCCGTATAAATATGCTACCCCCACCCCTCTTCCTGAACCTTCCGACCGCTTTGTCGGTTAAGTTAATTGAAGCTTAGTCGTTTGTTTTATTTTTTTTTCACATAAATTTGCGGTTACCTGCAGTATAGATGAAAAAGAATTAAAATGCGTTAGAATGAAGGTAGAATTTTAATTCGTATCAAATGGAATTGCTATATGTGCTTTGGAAATAAAATAAAAACAAATTATACACCGCGTAAGTAAAATGATGGGCCTCTCTTAATTAAATTAATTTAAAATCAGATCATTGTTATACAGTGACCGGCATAAATATTGCAACATATGGGAAATTTTTTTATTATTAAAATATACTAAAACTTTTTTGGGGGAATAGGTTGTGCATGTCTAGAAACCCCAAAATTTATTTGGACACACGTCACGTGACTACTAGTATGGCGGTAAATTTAAAAAATATGCCGTGAATCTGCAAAAAGTGGGGTTAGATGACATGATATCCAAAAAAATTATTTGAAAAAGTTCTGAGGCCGCATGCAAATTTTTGTAAACATATTTAAAAAAAAATAAAAATCACAATTTTTCCAAATATTGTTTCATTGAATTACATATTTCCATTTTTTTTTCGCTCTTAGCAGCTCAACTGCAATTACTATTTCCAAATTTGGTTGATACTCAAACAATTTTGTCAATTTTTGCATAATTAACATAGCAAAAACTGAAAAGTACGATTTCAGTGTGACAATTGTTGTTGCAAAGGACTGTATCTACTAGTAATAAATAAAATTTTACAAACATTTTCTCTTTAAACCACTTAGCAAATATTACTTTTATTGAAGATTATCATATTTTCTTTTTGTTTTCTGCGTTAAAGTGAAATCGATAGTCCAAAACTCATAACACTAAACATCTAAGCCCTCAAAATGTTATTGGGCGCACCGAAGGTATTTATGCAGGTAGGTTTCGAAATTACAAAACTCAGTAGAAATAAATAACCAGTATTTTTAGCTAATGATAGGAATACTTAATAAGCAAAAACATTTAAACAATAACTAATAGTAATGAACAACTAAGAAATGAAATTCTAAAAATGCATACCTACTTGTTAGACATACATATCCCTCTGTTTCTTATAAGTAAGGTAGGCTTTGAAATTAGAAACAACAAAATAATGTAGTAAACTATTTAAATTTTTTGGCAAATAAGCAATTACTTACTACCATTTTTATTTTACCTATTGTTTATTATTCGTTGTTCTCCAATTTCAAAATCTACTTTAAAACATTCGGTGCGTGCATGTAGTAGTATCAATTTTTGACTAACAGTTTCCACTTTAATGCCGAAAACAAACAAGAAATATAATAACTTCCAATAAAAGTAATGTCTGCTAAGTAGTTTACAGAGAAAATATTTGTAAAATTTTATTTATTACTAGCAGATACAGTCCCTTGCAACAACAATTGTCACATTGAAAACGTATTTTTCAGTATTCGCTATCTTAATTATGCAAAAATTGACAAAATTGTTTGAGTATCAACCAAATTTGGAAGTAGTACTGCAGTTGAGCTCCTAAGAGCGAAAAAAAATGGAAATATGTAATTCAATGAAACAATATTTGGAAAAAATGTGATTTTTATTTTTTTTTAAATATGTTTACAAAAATTTGCATACAGCCTCAAAATTGAATTCTAAGCAACTTTCTCAAATAATTTTTTTTCGATATCATGTCATCTAACCTCACTTTTTGCAGATTCACGGCATATTTTTTAAATTTACCGCCATACTAGTGGTCACGTGACGTGTGTGAAAATAAATTTTGGGGTTTCTAGACATGCACAGCCTCCCAAAGAAGTTTTAGTATATTTTAACAATAAAAAAATTTCCCATATGTTGCAATATTTATGGCGGTCACTGTATAATGACAACAGTAATTTTGCGACCATAATGCAAAAACTTAAATTGATTGACATTTGAATATTCGTGCCTGAGCCACGTCGATTCCTGGTTCCTCTCAAGCGTCAAATTGAGTGTCTGTCAATTTGTGTCTTGGTTGACACTTACAAGAAAACGTCGCGAACTGTAAATGGCGGATTCTAATGAGACTTCGTCAGTTTGTAGACACCATGGAATTTTACTCAAGGGCACTTTCTGCTGAAAATGGTTAAAATCACCATCCAAAGAGTTAAAATTAATTAGTGCTGCCTAGTGGGCAAATCCTCTACGAAGCTACACCTTCAAACAATGACGATACACTTTCTTTAGCTATTTCAATAATATAAATAATACTCGTATCATTTCGCAGTATACACTGAGAAAAAAAATTAATATCATAAAAACTACAATTATCGTAAGTTGAAAAGTTCAGCTGGATAGGGGACAAAAGCACAGATTACTTAGCACTAGTATAAAAGAGATCCTAAACACTGATACTAACAAGAAGCAATCTAAGTTACTTACGGTCTGCTTCATACCAGTAACTTATGAAGTTACTTATGATAATTAAAGTGAAGTAGTAAACCAAAGAATATATGCAGTTGCGGTAAGTAAAAGATTTGCCCTTGTCAAGTAGTACACCTACTACTTGCTATGAGTGAACTATTCTATAATGGCTATCACACCTTCATTATTAATCTCAATTAATGCAAGCTATTTGGATTACTTGTAATAAGGAAACACTATCATTAATGCACGTTCATTAAATACCTGATATATAGAAGGTAATGGTTTGCTATAAATATACAATATACTTTCCTTAAATTTGTTGTTCAACTTATAGGTAGTGCAGAAAACGAGGAAGTTTAGTGAATATTTAATATAAATTTAAATAAAAAGCAGTATTATTAGTTATAATTTTATTTTGTATAGGACAAACACAGTAACTACCTGATATGAATGAAAGATATTGGTTTCACTTTAACAACAGTTTTTTTTCAAACAATTTACAACGTAATGGTTCATAAAATATATTCCTTAATAATGAAAAAAATGAACAAAGCCATAATAAAAGATAAGGTAAATGGGGCCTCCTTGAAACATTATTTAGTTATTGAAATTATTGAAATCTAAACAAAGGTCAAAGAGATATATGGCTTTGAAGTTACAACATAATAACAAACAAAGAAATAATATACCTAAGCGGTAAACTTGCGGTTTCTGTTGGTTCTTTGTACTGGGCGTTGTCTCGGCGAGTTGATACTCTGCCGGCGTACGTAGCAGTTATGTCCGGTGATCGCCTCGAAAACAGCTACTTCATCAGGGTATCCCTAACTGCAGGTGGCACTTGGACTGTCACTCAGCTAGACTGCATCCACATTTTAACTTCACCAGGGGGGCGCAGATATCATCACAATGATGAGGAATTCAAATATCCCACCACGTGGTTTAAAACTGCAATCTTGAAACATCCGATTGCTTGTAGGCTCGGTACTTCTTCTTTCGCTGGGATTTTTTATACGGATAGGGCCTTGAGTTAACCCACCCGGTATTGTTAATATATTTGCGTTCCAACTGGCCTACAATGGCCGTACTCCATGGCCACTCTTTTTCGACGACCTTTTCACACGTCCGTAACTCTTACTTGATACTAGCTCGCGCTTGCGCGCGTAGCAATCTCGGGGACTATTTTATTACTCCGCCGCATTAGCCAATCAGGAATAGTAAAACAATCACGGGATGGCAGTAAAATTCAAATAATTATAGTTGTGGCAAGTTGTTACCTATTTAAGAAATACATGAGTTTAATAGCGATCACCTTGTTGTTACTTCTACTAAGCATGTGTAGTTAGATACAGTACCAGTAGTTCATAAGTAATACGTTATATACCATGAACTTTGTCAGTTAGCTGTGTAACAGCCGTTAATAAAAGCACTATTTACAGTAACAACTTGCATTCAGGAAACTCAAGTCAATATTAGTTGTCGCAATTGTACCTAGTAGAAAATACAGGAGTTTAATACGATCAAGCAGTTTTGTACTTCTACTAACCATGTGCTTGTAGTTAGACACAGTACCAGTAGTCATAAGTAATACGTTACTTACTCACAAATTTGTCAAGTACGTGTGTAATAGCCGTTAATAAAGCACTATTTTAATGTAACACTTGCATTCAGCGAACTGGGTTTAGCTTGCAGGTATTAATTAACGAGAATAATTCCAAGTAAAACTGTATCTATTGCAAATATTTTTTTATCAAGTAAATACTTTACTTAGCCCATTTCTCTCAGTGTACATTTCATTAATTAATATCGTTATTTTTATATTATTTCTAGATTTTCCTCTGCACAAACAGCATTCAGTAAAAAAATATGTTTTTTCCCTTCAAACTTTTCGAGTACACGTTTTCAACTCCGACTACCTCTACCACAAAAAAAATATATCGCAGAGTTTAATTAACCCGTTTTTTTTCGTCCTCCTCCGCCAGTAACTGGTTGAAATAATATTTTTAATTGACTGACACGGCCCGAGGGGGCCCCAGTTGCAGTATCAGGTTGAAAAACATGAAAAATAAAAAAAAACCTTAAACCCAGTTCTCGGATGCTTCCAGGCGCATAGTTTTAACTTAATTAGCATTCTATATACCGTTCTCATTCAAAACATTATCCGCTTCCCTTCATAATTTCTAATTTATGCACTGATCCTACCGTATTCTTCCAGTATATCCGTTTCGTTGCGATAATTTTTGCGCGATCGCTGAATACCCCACAGGAGGTAATTATGTAAGACCGATACCCTACCGAGTAAAGGCGGGCGGCGCGCTCAATGTACCGAGATAATTAGATTTACGGCCAGGAGAGCCCATTCTATCGCCTGGGACTTGTAAATGAGGCCGCAGGCATAATACTATAGCTAACGCCGAAATCTATGAGAGACGCCGTTGTGGATCTTGCAACGTACTGAAAATAAACTGGATAGCGAGAGAGGCTTGTATAAGGCTCTAAGTACCCTCTTTTATCCGTCGTGATGGAGATTTGGTGGCTCCGGTAGATTTTTCTGTATAATCAGAAGGAGCCTAATGAGATTCGCCGTTGTATAGAGAAAAAGTAAATTACTTTTCAGAGAAATGCAACGTAGGATTTCACATAATAGGAGATGGAAATATATAGACTTTCCTGTCGAAAATCCTATAGATTTAATAACAATAATGCTCGAATAAAGCCACTGAGACAACAGTGGCGGTTTCTGTAAGAGCACATGGACGGAACCCCTAAAACAAATCGTGATTAGAAACTAATTAAAAATCTATGATCGATCTTAATATATTCGTGAAATATAACGCAGCGAAACGAATAAACGACGCGACGTTCCTTTCTATAAATATATATGTACATCGCGAGCAAGCGACCACGACGGAGCACGTGCGCGATAGGCGGAACTACGTTGATTTTATCCAATGCCTAGCCGCATAAAGGACGTAGCGGAGGTGGGGAGGATACGGCGATTCCATATGAACGTGCACAAATTGAGTGTGCTCCTGTGGCCGCTTCGTTGCGTTCCCGGGTCACGTTAATAAATCGATGAACATCAACGCTCAGATATCGTGTTTTACGGATAAACTATATTATATTGTTTTGTTTATGAATGACTCACCGTTACAGGTCGTAACTACCATAAGAACTAATACTGTTTGTCGGTGACAGTTTTATAATGAAACAAGGGTGCGTAATTATTTTATTTATTAATAACATACTGCTGTAGATTTTTATTAAAAAAAAAACAATATCTGAATAAATTTCTTAATTAATGTTATTTTCATTAAAGTTGTTTTGATATTTTAGGATAACGGTGTATTTCTTTATACTTTAAGTTTTAAAGTATTTTCGTGACTATATAATATATATATATTTATTTCACTATTGCTATATTTTTCCGTATTGGAGGATTTGTTTCCAGGTTTTTTGTTTGATTTCTGGCTCTCTGCTTCGTACGTGCGAGCGACAGAGCCAGTGTGATATAGATATCAAAGAGGCTCACATGTGTTTTAATATATTAATTTTAATATATTAATCTATTAATTTGTTGGCTGATATTAAGCCAGTGCTCAATGTTTAATCACACTCGTGCAGTTTAGATGAGTAATTAATACAGGTCTGTATAAATTTAATTTTATATTTTAGTTTTAGGTATAAGATTTTCAAAGAATTGTAGATGATAAAAGTTGATATAATTAACACAATAATAGGTTTAACATTTAAATACTTAGTGTTCATTTATAAATATCTTAAATTTAAATTCGTAAAAAAAAGGAAATTAGACAATATATTTGTTAAAAAAAAACTATCTATTTTATTTAAAACACTGATTTAAATTTTCGTTTGAGGTACTTCATCTACAACAATACGTTTATTAAACCCGCGCACATAAAATCACAAACTTAAACTCCTAAATCTTTAACTGTTCCCAAAAAAACGTACATTTCCCTCAAAGATACAAATAATAATTAATTGATTTTTTTTAAAAAAACAAAAATAAACTAGCAACAGCACAGCCGCAGTTAAAAACTAGGTCGCGTCGTTAAATCCCTCTGCAAAAAGCCGACAAAGCAAAGCCACCACTAATGCGCTTTGGTGCAGCCGACAAACAAAAAAGAATATATACGGTACGTAAAAAAAGTAATAAAATTAAATATACAGTACGTAAAAAAGATAATGAAATGCACACAAAACAAACAACGTAGTATTGTAAGTAAACACTAAACAATATATAAATAAGAACTATGGATGCGAACAGTTTTACTGTGCATGTTCTTGATTTTGTGAACACCCTAGGTTTCCGACCACGAGCCGCCACTGTGAGACAATCATGCACTCATATACGGCAATATATACAGGGTGTTGCACTACAAATGTCAGTGATCTACACACTAAAAAAATTATTAAATAATTTTTCTTGGTAAAAATCACTTTTTTTGATAATTTTCCGCACTGAATGGGGGTAAATGTACAGAAACTTAAGGAAAATGTCGAAATGTTAGAGATTTTCCCATATTACAAGTATTTTATGTGAATATTATAGGAAAATTTCGGTTTCTTAGAAAAAAATCTCTAACATTTTAATATTACCAAGCAAAATATTAATATCTCTTAGGAAAAACTTAAAATCACTTACAATTTGAACAATTACAGTCATAAATATATTAATTTTCAAGTGATAAGGAAATGATCAAGCTGCGCATGCGTTAACTTAGAATGTTCTGGCCCAAATCAGACGTAGGTAGAAATGACATGGTGTTCGGCCACAGATGGTTCTGTTTTCTTGTTATTTTAGAACTATTATACTAATTATTAATAGGTGATATTAATTCCTATTGCAAAATCTGATGTTTGTTATTCTTTTAATGCTTTAAAGTCTGTTACCCACTCTGCTGAACATGGAATATCCGAAACAACTTATAGCGACCATTGATACTAAAACTTTTTGCTACATTTTTATCGGTTCACAATTTGACAATCAAAGGCAATAGCTTTGTTTGTTTGTGTGCTTGGAGCAGTATCTACCGACGTCATCAGAGGAACTTGAGAGCGTCTCAGAGTTGGATTTAAAGATGGTACAAAGAACGCGCTCGGATTTGCAATATAACTTTAATTTTATTATTTACTATTGTCAGATTGTCACAGCTATTATGAATAGGAGAAGTAAAAATAATTTTTCAAATTAATGAATCTAGACTACAATAAAAGTATTTATGTACCTACCAGGTGAAGTTTTTAAAATATAATGATCGTTCTTTACATCAATCACATTGGTGCCATTATATTATCTATTTCGTGCATATTTGATGCAGTTATAAGTCGGATCACATTTACAAACGACGTTTACAACACGTGTTAGCGCGATTAGGTTATGTTGCACAAATTGCTCGTAATTGCAGAGGAACCTCTTTCTGATCTGGATTTGCTTGCTCTAAACAAATAAACACGCACAAATCATGCTCTAAAATACAAACAAACGCCTAAAATTCCTCGGATCTGCTTAGATCAGACAAACAAACAAACCTAATGAGTTGACGTACATCAACATCAACAACCGCAAACAAGGTTAATAAACAAAGGTCATATAAATTGGCTCTATGTTACTGTAAAGTGCTAAATATATGTGATTATTTCAGTTGTCATCTGGTAACCCAATAACAGCTGTTATCTCCACACTCCAAAATGTATATCACCCAAGATGTTTAGAGTACTATGAAAAAAAAATAATACAGGTACCAATTGGCACGTCAAGTTGTTACGAATTAAATAATAATAAAGCATTGTATCATAAAAGTACATAAAAAAATTAAATTACTTTTAATAATATGAAAATAGAAATACTGGAATACTAAATCGCTAGCACTGATATCACTGTATACAGCGTTGCTCAAAGCAAAATGACCGCTACACAATTTTGACATAAATCTACCACTAGTTTATCTGTTACGGTATCGATTTTGTATAAAATACATATTTATTATTAAGAAAATCGTAAGTACTTGATATCATATATCCAAAAAATATTTTTTTGCTGTTAAGGTAATTTATTTGAATAAAAGATATTATTTTTAACTGTAATTTTCCAAATTGTCAGAAATATTTAGCTTTTCCTGAGAGATAATATTTTTCTTAGTAATATTACAATGGTACAGATTTTTTTTTCTAAGAAACAGACACTTTTCCATTAATATTCACTTAAAACATTTTGTACATTTACCTCCATTGAATGCGAAATAATATCAAAAAAATTGACTTTTACCAACAAAAATTACCTAATTTTTTTTAGTGTGTGGGTGAGTTTTTAACCGATAATGCTAAATTAATTCCAGGGTGCAAGTTGTTTCGGATATTGATCGTATGGAATTTACCCAGTAAAGCAAATTCAAATTTCCCGCAATTATATTTTGTAACTTCAACTACTGAAATAACTATTAATCTAATACAAAATCGTAGGTAACTTCATGCTTGAATGTTGAAGTTACTGTAAATAATCGCGGGAAATTTGAATTTGGTTTACTGGGTAGTTGATTTGACATTATGAAACTTTTAATCATCAATTTGAAGTACACTTATTTGTTTGGTCTTCAGTTAGGTTATAACTTGTTTCGAAAAAATTATTAGTATTATTATTATTGCTAAATTTCTATTGAATAGAGCTAAATAATACATACAACTCGTAAGAAAATAAGTTTTTTTGAGACTAACTATTTGGATCGCATTCCGGAAGAACAAAAGCAAACAGAAAGCGTCCAGTTTCACTCCAGCGGGCTAATAAAGGAAAAAAAGAACGATCCAAAGATAACAATCGCTACAATTTCCAACATATACGTATGTTCATATCGTACAAGAGCGGGATATACGCATTTCTACGTTTGTGGGTGCGCCCATTACGCGTAGAGATCCCATTTAGGAGAAATCTGATTATAACAAGGGGATTTGTTAAAAGTAAAATCCGCAAAAATACAATACGCCGGGGATCCTGCGTTTTATCGCTTACAATATTCCGCCTATGCGTATCGGAATCGTCCGATGTATTATAGAAATACTAAAAGGAGACGGAAAATCAGAGCGAGGAAGGAGACGGAAAATATAATACAAGAGGTGAATGGTAAGGGAGAACGAAAGCGGCAAAAAAATAGGCCGTAAAATGAATGACATTATGAAATGCGTTGCGCGTGCTTATGAGAGGGGCTATAGTTTAAGGGTTTTGTGTGCAGTAAAAAGAGGAAACGAAAACTTTTTTCACATATAAATTTTAAGAGATTTTCTTTTTATTTTAGCGTTGAGAAAAAAAAAGTTACGTAGAAAATATGTTAATTCTTGTTTCCACTAAAAAGAAGCATAATTACTGTCACTTTTATCTTTTCTACCTTTCCCTTCAAAATGTCGGAAATATATGTTTTAACTTCCAATAATATAATATGAATTAATTATGAATTAACACAATTAGTTTATTTTTCAGATTTCAAGAAACATTATTATATTTTTAATTGTTTTGTTACATCTTAGCGAGCTCTCTGTTACGTATTTATGATGCACATACTTATTTCAGCTTAAATTATAAGTACGACCAACGGCCGTTTGCACCGTTTGTGATTAAGTTATAATTAACATTTAATCATAATTAAACTTTAAATTCCTTTGCACCGACTGCTTCATTAATAATTAAATCCTTAATTCGTGATTATCTTTAATCAGTACCTAAGGTACGAATCCATAATTAAAGTTGGCACAAGCGTAGTTTCTTTGTTTACAATCATGTTTATAGGCGATTATAGGTTATGTTATGCGGTTTTTGGTTATAATACAAATATCTGTGACTGTAAATTGAAATAGCTAGCTAATTAAAGTGTTCACAATGAAGATTAGGGACGAGGGATAGCGGCATGCAAGAAGTGTATATTTGGCAGGGTT
This sequence comes from Protaetia brevitarsis, assembly GCA_004143645.1. NCBI lineage: Eukaryota > Metazoa > Arthropoda > Insecta > Coleoptera > Scarabaeidae > Protaetia > Protaetia brevitarsis. Next base: position 2,725,355 of record RXPK01000261.1, on the reverse strand, counting down.
TTAGAATGTCCAAGGTAAATCAAAAATTAATTCCCGAAATAAAAACTGACAATAAATGTATTTGAGGATTACTCGTGGTTTCAGGTGGGAATGACCCAGAGCAGGTATTTCGCAATAGGAAAGGATATCTTTCTATAAATTCACAATTTTTATATGATGCTAATTTAAAAATAATGGTTATCGTAATACGATGGCCAGGGAATACACACTTTAACAATCCATTCCTTTCCATAAGCGACAGTGGATATGCCTCAAAAACATATTTATTGACCCCACTGTTAAAGTCTGAAACAGTTGTGAAAAATCATTATAATGAAAGCCATATTACAACACGGAATGTCATTGACAGCATGTTTCTAAGAAGAATGTTTTCCAATACTGGCATATGGTTGTCACTTAAAGCTGGATACCTTTATGGCAGTAATAGTTGGTACCTCAGTATTGCACAATATAGCCATAAATGTTGGTGAAGAGAAAGTCAATGAAGAAAAATTAAATCAAGAAATTTTAAATGGATAACTTCAGGAGATTAATTATGACGCTGTTGATGATGTACCTGCCGCGACACAGGCATTACTAATTAATGATTATTTCAACAATTTGTAATTCATTACTATATAGAAATTAACTTTTGAACATTTCTTTTTGTATTTGTTTTCTTTGGCTTTTGTATAAACGAAATATATTTTATTTACTCTAAATGCATTATCATTTTGATTTTTTTAAAAGAAATATGGTGTATGTAATTAACCATTTATTTATTAAATAAAAGGAACAAAATAAATAAGGAAATGATGGTAATAATAAAATAATCTAACAAGTAATAGCAGAGTCAAATAAAGTATAAAAATCGGAGCATTTGCAGAACAAACAAATAAAAGAATTGCATAATGAAAAAAAACCTGCATTCACATATTAATTTCTATTTTAAAACTACTACTCAACTTTTTTTATTTCAATATCTAATTCTGTAGCAATTTTCTTCACTTAAATTCCAATAACTTTCAAATGCCGCTTAAAATCGCGCATTCGCATAGCGGCAATTTTCATTATGATGGGACAGTGTTCCCAATATAAATACAATTTTTGACAAAAAACTAAACTTAACGCACTACCAACCTATATTTCTGTCGCAAACTTTTTAATTAACTAATCATAAATTAAATTTGTTCGGTGCAATCCTATTCATATTTAATTCGTAATTAAATTTAATCTTTGATTAGGTAATTAAAATGTTAATCACAGACGGTGCAAACGGCCGCAAATCATGAATGTTTGTAGTTACGTCATAGTTGCTTATGACGTATGCAGCGTCTGAAATAAATTCAGGCACACCAACCATGTTTGCAATAAGCTGTACGAAATGTCAATTGTCAAATTTAATGAGGTTATACACGCAGTTTCAATAGATTTTCTTTTATAACTGAAAGAATTGGTTCAGTTTTTAGTCAACGTTGTATTTTAAAAACAATCATAAGTAATGCAACTAATAGGATTCTAAATAGTGAACTTTTCTATTGACAATGCTTTCGTGATCAGGCTAAGTTTATTATTAAATGTGTTTCCAATGAAATAATGTATTAACGCAATAATATAGTTCTCATATCAAAAACCTATTTGCAAAACAAAAGTAGAAAATATTCAAGTAACATAAAAGTATTTAGTTTAATATACGTTACCAATGATTAATTAAACGAAAGATGATGTTTTTATATATTTTATGTAGCAAACATCTATATAATAGTATATACAAAACATAATATGCAATAAATTAAATTAAAATATGTCAATATTGAAAGAAAAAATAGTGCAATGAAAAATATATTTAATTTGTGTCTTCGCTCTCATCTTCTGATCCGCAATTAACTGTCAGAACAAAGTCTTCTATGTTTGCTTCACGTTCATACCAATCTTTAATTATTTTCTCTGTGTGATTTATGCAATTTTGCCAGATGTCTGGTGTACAGCTGTCTAAGCTTTCTTGGCACATTTCCAATACTTGTCTATCGCCATAATCATCTCGATCAATATGCTTATTATAATATCCTTTCGCATGTACCCATATCAATTCGATAGCATTGAAATCGCAGTGATACGGAGGAAGTCTTGAAACTTTATGCCCATGTGCTCGAAGTAATACATCAATAACATAAACCTTAACCATAAATTACTTTACGCACATCCATTTTATTTCTCTCTGACACATTACGTGTTTTGGGCATCAATTGTGGCTTGTACAGGGCTGTTGAAGCACTCGAACAGCAGATGTAGTTTCCTTCTTGTGCTTTATGTTGTAGACGGTGCCCATAGAAATGCCAATAGCATTTGCAACTCTCTACAATTTATATGTAAGTTTTAATTTAATACTAACCAATTATAATTTACCTCATGGACCGCATCAACGGATATTAAAGGACTTCCATTTCGCTTTTCCTCCTCGAAATACACTAGTAAACGACTAACAAACTTTTGGCAACAAGAACTACTTAAGTCGTTTACCGGGCATCTTGAACTGTAACCTACAAAAAAAGTTTTAAGTCTTTGTATGTTTCTTTAACACCTCTAAACTTACCACAAACTAAACGATTTACTTCACTATAGTTATGAAAAGAACTTTCGGTAAAAGAAATAATAGAAGTAAATAAAAATTCAAACCTAAAGAAGGGCAAATAAACAGTAAAAAGCAAGATGTCAAATATCAACGGAGCGGTAAAATGGGTTAAAATTGCGTGGTTGCATGCACTGTAGTAAACATTATGAAAGCCCTTATTTACGCATTACTCGGCCGTATTCTATCTCACTTCAACTAGTTTGTTGATACTTAATAAAATATGGACGTATAGCTTAAGTAGCTGCGACTTATGTTATATATTTCTATCTCGCTTGTGTATATGAATGCTTCCATTTTGTTGAAACTACGCTTGTCTTTACTTTACCGACGTACCGTTGATGACGTAACTACAAACATTCATGATTTGGTCATATATAGTAGAAATTGAAAAGGCATATTTCTTTCATATTCAACATCTTACAGCGAATGACATTTTAGCTATTCCCGATACTATCAGCAAGCAAAATTCTATCTTCCCTCCTGCAGAATATCGGAACGGGAAAACAGCGCGTACGAGCACCATAGGCGGCTACAAAAATGAATTCCTTCACGTCCGAAGCGGTCGCAGAGGAATTTTATTCCTATGTAGGTATATACTGCGTCACTGAAGAGGAAGCGGATGCCATTTCCGCTGATTCATTTATATTAAATTCCTCCGAGGAGTATCAATTGATTATCGACCAGTTCTGATGTCTTTTTCCTTCTTTATCTTTCCCGTTAGATTGGAAAAGAAAAGGCAGAATGAAACAACGGGAAAACACGGAGATTTTCGAATTGGAGAACAAATAATTCTATTATGTATAAGTTTAGATTCTTTGCAAGTTTGCTGATGATTCAGTAATTATTTTTGGTCTAAAATTTTTAGAATATCAAACTTATGATCAATATTGTGGTGATGTTGTGAGAAAGTCATGTTCCGAGTTAAAAGAAATTCAAATAGAGTTAAATGTAGCTTCTAATAAATTAGTTTACGATGTCTCTACTAAGCGAAATTGAACCATTTTAAAGATACGAGATATAAGCTGTATTCTTTTTACCGTCTGTCTCTTAGCTTGTCTTAGTTTTGTGAGTTAAGCTACGAGCTACTCTCTGGAAACGCAGTTAGTCAGCTGGTTTGGTCATTCGTAATGAGTAGCTCGTAGCTTAACTCACAAAACCAAGACAAGCTAAGAGACAGACAGTAAAAAGAATACGGCTATTATCTGGATAATTTAGCAGCAAACCAGTGGAGAATTTGGAAATATGACTGGAAATATTACTGTCATTTACTATTGATTTAAAAATAATAGAAAATTCTTTCAAGCGGAACTATGTATATTAAGGTAATTTTAATATTATATGTACCATGTGATTCAAAATGATTGTCGTAAGAAAAAAACTGTTTTCCGGAAAAATTTATCTATACTTATTACCAATTTAATAAGCGAAGTTAGCTACATACAAATTTCATACATTAAATGAATTTTCTTGACATTTAGCGACATTGGCGTGCGTGTTGTGTATTTCGATTATTTATCTTATATTTTTTTTTCAAATCGTTTATATTTACATCTAATATCACCAACAATAGTATTTCTGAATACTATAAGAAAATAAGGGAATTTATCTGTGGTAATAGCTCAACAAACAGGTAAAAAATCAATATTAACATTAAGTGAAATAGTTTACTACATTTTATAATTTTATAGGCTTATCATACACTTCAGCACAATGAGCTGTCAAAAGAAAGTTACATTTTCATCCCTATAAAGTTTCTACGGTACAGGAATTATCACCATTTGATCACGATAGGCGATTGGAATATTGTCATGTTTCTAAACATGAATGTTTAGAACACTCGTTACTCTCTAAAAATGAAATACTGTAAAGAATGTGACATTCAAAATATATGGATTTTATACATACTTCTTGCACGAAAGTTTACGGGAGTAATGGCCTGTTGTTCTCGCGTTCTGCGTCGAAATACACAATTAACGAAACTATTAATTCCTTCGACCATTTACACAATGGTTTCGGTATGGTTTAGTTGTAATAACTTCTTATTTTAAATAAATATATACCAAGTATAAACGCAAATTCCTACACTTTACTGCAAATGCAGAATATAACCCTTTGACAGTTGACAGCAATAACTAAATTGGTGGGAATACATTGGGAAGATGTGACAAGCATGCAATTTAAAAAGCAGTAGGCACCAACATAGTATCTTTAATTGAACATGAATAAGTTATATGTTAGTTGGTTATTTTAATAATATGGTATTGCATGGCCCGAATTTGCAAGTAATGACGTACCTCGTCTATTATAGTAAATGAAGTATAATAGAGCCATTGATAAATTTATTAGGCCAACTAGAGTTTGTGTAATTACCCTGTTTTTCCCATGGCAAATCTCACAGCCAGAAGTCAGTCACAAAAAAAGGACGATCGCCTAAAATTCACATCCAACAACTACGTAGGAAAAAAAATAAGTCTGACAGAACGAACCGTGACCACGCGCAAACGTAAAACGGCCATAAAAGTGACCGAAAAAGCCCCAATTAAATTACTATGCATTTATTCATAGGCCGGGGGACTCCCGCGGATTTCAACCGACCGTACATGGCGACGCAGCGCCCTCTCGGTCAGAATCGGACGACACCGCAGTCCGGATGCCGCGCTTCCGGTTGGGGTCGAAACGTGGAATTTCGAGATCTGTATTTCTGCTGATACGGCGGTAGCCGATTCTGCGAATTTTTGCGAAACGACAAAAGAGTAAAAGTTTCCTCGACGACGCGCGTAGAAATAAAACCGGAGCTCGGGAGACGATTTACGAGGGCATAAAAATAAATTTAAGCGACGATGGTATGAATCCGGGTTAAAGTTCGATTCGATGGAAGGAGAAACGCGGTTTGCAGAATTCGTGACTTAAATTAAAAGTATTATTGGTAATTGGCGCCTCGTGACAGTATATTGAGTGGTGAGGCCAATCACGGGCCAATTCTCTCCCCTCTCTCCCTCCATTTTATTAATTTTACATAGTTTTTGAGTATGCGATGTTGTGCAGATTAACGCAGTAGATAGTAGACAGTCATGGAGATCCTATTTTAAGAAGTGGAACATTTTACCATTGTCAGCAATATTTATATGCGATGCGAACTGTTAATTTTAGTATTCCGAAACAAAAACGATTTTTCATACAGGGTGTTGGGTAAATATGCGGCAAAAATGCAAGGGGTTATTCCTTGGCCTATTCTAAGAATATTTTGTCCTATGATGATTTTTGAAAAACCCCTTTGTTTCGAAGATACAGGGCGAATAAGATTTGCGGCAGTAACAACATTTTATTATCAAAAAGTACATGTAAAGTTGCTCAATCTACAATAAATGTTCGAAATGGCTTCCTCCAGCCTGGATGATACAAGCATTCAATCTTCTCGTCATTGACTGTCGAACTCTTTCAAACACACCAGGGTCGTTTCTAATTGAGTTACACCCAGCAATTATCCGATTTCGCTAATCGTCCAAATTCTCCACTGGAGTAGCGTAAACTATTGACTTCAGAGATCCCCAGAAGAAATAATCTAGGGGGTGTAAGTCTGGGGATCGAGCAGGGCAAGCGTGTGACCCACCTCGACCAATCCAGCGATCTCCGTATGTTGCTGTTAAAAAATTACGAGCAACCAAACTGAAATGTGGTGGTGCACTATAGTGCATAAATCACATTGCAATTCTTGTCGCGTATGGCACATCCTCCAGAAACTCAGGCAGCGTTGCTTCCAAAAAGTTGCGGTACATTATGCCAGTAAGTCTTCCTGGTAGAAATACCGATCCAATTAGATAGTCACCCACAATTCCAACCGAAACATTCAACGAGAACTGATATTGAAAACGATCTTCAAATACCTCATGCGGATTTTCATCTGCCCACACATGGTTATTATGAAAATTCCTTATTGCATTTCTTGAGATACTGGCTTCATCGGTAAAAAGAATCTGTGTCAGGAATAGAGGGATGCGAATTCATGTTTGCAATATCCATTGACATAATGCAATACGTGGAGCAAAATCAGCAGGTAGTAGTGCCTGAACGCGTTGAATGTGGTATGGATACAACAAATTGTCCTTAAGAATTTTCCAAACTGTCCAATGACTTACATTCAAAGTATTTGCAATTTTTGCGTAGAATTACCAGGATCTTCCTCTATCATCTCCAGCACATTCTGTTCCAATTGTACCGTTCTTGTAGTCATTGATCTTCCCCGCCCTTCCACTTCGTTTCATTGAGACTGTTTCACGAAGACGTCGATGAATGTTTTCTAAGATTTTTCGGTCGGGGACATTACGGACAGGAAATCGTTCAATGTACAATCGTCTAGCTTCTAATGAGTTGCCATCAGCAAGTCCATACATGAAATGCATGTCAGTCATCTCGGCGTTCGTATACATCATGATAGAGGATTTCTATTAACTATTAAAGACAACACGCCAAACGTCATTCAATCTAAATAAATGCGACCGATGAAACGTATTCAAATGAAATTCACTACTATATAAAACAGCCGTTTCATGTGATCGAGATCGAAAAAGTAACATCGCATTGTAAACAATTTTTTGTAATTGATAAACTTATTAGCGTACACCATACTTTTATTTACATTAATAATTTCAACGAATATCGAATATGGTTGTCGCAAATTTTGTTCGCCCTGTAACTTCGTAACAAAGGGGTTTTTCAAAAATCATCATAGAACAAAATATTCTTAGAATAAGCCAAGGAATAACCGTTTGAATTTTTACCGTATGTTTACCTAACACCCTGTATATGAAAAGAAGAACTATAACAATTTTTATAGTGTATTGGATTTAAAGAAATTCAAAATCTAAAAATCTTTACCGTTAATATTTGAGGAAAAAAAAGAATTGAAATTTCTAATGTCAGCGTTGTGTTGTTCCGCTGGTTCTCTTAGACATTATTGAAACTGATTTAATTCATTACCACTCATTTTAAAACAATTTTAAAACATAGAAGAGATGTCAGTGAAATTTTGTCAACAAACAACGTGCATGCCTTTGTATTTTTATTGATTTAATTTTGATGACAAAAATACTCCAAACTGTGGCACTGGTAATACTGAATAACTACACTAAAACTACCTAACTAGTGTTTCTGCTGATGATGATGGCTTTGCTATTAAAACGTACGTCCAGTTTAGTGCAGTTTGTGGTGAGGAATCTAGAAGTTCGCAGATTTAATTTTGGTTAAGTAAATAAAATGAACTCAACATTTTTAACACGTCAACGTTGTCTTTATTGTATATATGAAGACAAGTTAACTTCTGATACAACAATATAATTATATTATTACAAAGAATTTGATGAGAAATAAGTACATTTTGAGTAAGACGTTGGAGCGAAGGGCGTGCCATGCCCCTCGGGCACCTACCTGGGTATTAAATAAGAATAAGCGGTCCATCTATTCATCTGATAGCTTATGACACGGCTGAACGAGGGATAGTTTGCTTACTTTCCTATGCGTCTTACCATCCGATATCTACCCTAACAGCCAGAAATATTACATAGATATTTTTAAAAATATATTTTATAAATATTTTTCGTGAGAGGTTTTTGAATATATTTTTCATATTTTTTTTCTAAATATAGACAAAATATTCAATTAAAATATTTATTCCATATTTTAAAATTAATGTAAGCCCTATATTTTTTCTAAAATATTTGTAAAATATTATTTAAATGAAAATTGAGATTTTTTTATGCAATCTATTTAATTTGTCAAAATGAACTAAAATTGTTCTTGGTTATTTAGAATGTATAACGTCGATAACGAAAAGTTGAAACATACATAGAGTTATCTAAAAGGCAAGAACTTGTTTTTTCACATTCACCATACAAGTTAATAATCAATAATTCTGGCATCTTTTAAGGCATATTGATGGTTTATCAAATTAATCACTATTTTTTAATTGAAGTGTTATAAATAAAAAAACAAACGTATTTATTATCATTTTATTTGAATAAGCCAATAAAAATGAAAAATACTCATTTTTAAAGTCTAGCCTTGGCTGGTGCCAGGTACAACCCTATGGCTTTTTTCATATCTTTGTAGTGGCGCTCTCATGTGGTTCTTGTAGCCTCTAAAACAATGCCAATTGTATTAGATCATACATGAATAAAACATCGTAACAACATTATCACACCTACTAAACATTTGGAGCATTTACAATAATTAGAGCGGTAGCTACATCTAATATGTTCGATACTTATTTTACTTTATTTCATAATATTGAAAACATTCTACGTACAAACAATAAAAACACAACGTATTCTAACTTATTTGAGGTTATGACGCTTATCTACCGAAATGAATCTCTTAAGCATCAACTAGCATTATTCTGTAGAATGCAGTACATGTATGATGCATAAAATTCCCAATTATAATTATTAAACGATTTCTGTGTACTAGCGATATTGAGCATTCAATTATCTTATAAAGCCATGACATGTTCAAAGTTTTGCTTACATCGTAGTCACCACAAAAACTAAAACACACCCCGCAACAATTAATTTACACAGTTAACCCTAATCTGCCTTAATCGTATAATATAAACTATAACATGTAACGACAAACGAATGAAAACGTTGATGATACGCACGTGCGCGTATGCATTCTATGTAACCTAATCCATAGACGCATAAACAATACTAAATCATATAAACCGCACGTAATGAATAGGTGTTGTGTTGACGTTCGCAACTTAAAATATTTACAAATAATATAATACAAAACGCGGAATATATAATAGAAAGTTACAGCGCTCAACTTATTAGATACTAATTAAACATATTAGATATATATTATCTAATTTAATCTTTAAACTATCATTTTAAATAGTACATACCTACTTATATGTATGCATATTTTACCCATTTTATATTATTCGTCCTACGCACAAATGTACAAAAGCAAAATTCAATCTTTGTTTTTTTATATGAATAAATATTTACAGAATACAAAGGAAAATTTCTTGCAGAGTTATATATAAAAATATATGGAAAACATGCAATAAAATATTATTAATGCTACATAAACAATATATTTTTTAAATTTTTCCTAAATATTTCTTATAATATATTTTATGCATGTTATATAATATAATTAATATAAAGAAAATTTCATGTTTTTAAATATTTATAAAATATGAAATAAATATAGTTGGTCACTGGGGTAGAAGTAAAATCCTGATGAGGTAAAATAAATTAGATAACGGAAAGGTCACAGAAAAAAAAAATATATTTAGTTGTCAATTCCATCTGATGTAATTCTATAAAATAAAACAGCTCAAGAACAAGTAACCAGACTTTAGCTATAGCTAGCTATAATTCAGTTTTTAATATCTAAGACCATCACCAGAGAAGTTTATTTATTATGCTCAGAAGAAAAAAAAAAAACAAAATCCTTAGAGATGAGAAACCGCACGGCGCTGAATTATTTATAACATCATTTTTTCCTTTTGTTTTTTTTCTTTTCCATCTCATCTTCTCTCTATATTCCCTCAAGCACTCCGTCCGGACAAGGCATCCATTTTTTTCCCTTTATAAAAAGCTAGCGAAATTTATCGCACCAGCCCCAATAAATTTCTCATATTTTGCATATATACACCCATCGCACTCTCCTCGCCGGCACATCCAGCAGAGGGACCTCTTCAAGAAGGAAACATTAAATATAGCAGTCGAGGGAAATAAGCCGAGATAAAAGGCGGCGCTCCGCTCCGCGTTGATAAAGTTCGGACGCCGGCCATAAACAAAAAAAGGAAAAACTTTTTTACGAACCTCTTAACAAATAGTATTCTCCACTGTTCCATCATCAGCGCGCGGAGAGCTCTGTAAGCTTCCCACTTGGAAATTAGTTCGTAACTAACGAGAAATCCCTGTTTGTTTGTTTATTCGCACGTCTGGGATTCGTTGGAAACGCTTCCGCGGTAGAGTGGCTTCCCCTTCCCTCCCCCTACCACGTCTATAAGGGGTTTGGGGGTGACGTCGAATAGTTGCTGCCGGTCTCATCGAATTAATAAAGCCAATGGCGAAGAAGTTGCCGGTCTCCATTCGAAGCAGACACCGGAAATTGAAAGCAGAATCAAATTCTCGACAACCGACGACGGACTGAAGAGTTTATTAGGTTACAGATTCTCAGATTTCTTTTTTTTTGTCTGGAAGAGACGATGTCTTAATTCAAACAGAAATTCTGCTCTGAGAGATACAAAGAAATAATGAATAGGTCATCGTAGACAGTTCTCTAGAAAAGCCAGAAGATTCTTTAACCATGAATAAAATACATAGTAAGTTAAATACTAAAAGCACTCAGTTATTTAGTTAGAATTAAAGATAGTTTCTTAATCATCTGAGGAAGCGTAGATTTGTAGCCGAAACCACTTGTGACTTTTTGTAATACATAATAAAAAAGTACAATTTATAAGATTGTCTATTACTACACAAAGAATAATCTAATTCTGGAAATAAAATAAAATCTAAAAAATATCGTTCGTGACATCCTAACATATTTCAAACGTTGAGTGAAGGAATAAGGAATTGACACGAATTGTAAAAGACGCAACTATACATAATAATACAAGATCTGGCATATAGATGGCGCGTCAGGTGTTATGAAATTTGCCATCTGTATGGCGAACTTTCTAAACTGCGTCGATTCTCTTCACTCAACGTTATAGATGGGTTATGCCCAGTTGCACCACCTTCTGTTAACAGTTAACTACCAGTTAAAAAGATAATTCTGTTGCACCACAATTTCAACTTGGTTTAAGCGCATGAAAAAAGGGATATGTTAAACGACGCTCGAACTACCGATTAAGCATTGAAATAATGAAAGAACTTGAAATCTCTTGACTGATTATCGTATATTACTAATTTCATGCTATTTATTTTGATGAATTGTTGTTATCACAGGTGTTATATTTGTTTATAAAAGCTATTTTATAGAACAGTTATTATCTTTGCGATCTATTCTATGACAAGGCATTATAATTGATATAGAGGAATTTGATATTGTTGATGACGAAGTGTTGGAAATAGACGTATTTTTATTTTCATAAAACGTTTTTAAATTTGTGGCTGTCCTATTTACGCAACTTGGGCTTTGCATATTAAATGCTGTCTTTATTTTGTCCCACACAGCTTCTTTATCTTTCCATGTTACACTGTCCGTTTTTTTACTTTCTAATATGTTACTATATTTTTTTATTAGCTTCAAGCATAACATTTTTTCTTCGGGGGTAAAATTCGGTAATTCTTGGTTTCTTTTCCATTTCTATCACAGCTTCGTAGCAACCGTGGCAGCAACTATTACGTAACCTAACCAAAAAGACCAAGAATCACAACAATGCGAAAATGCAAACGTAAACAACTCGTAAATAAAACACTGATAAATAAAAAAAAATATACCAATTTACAATAAATTCCCTAGATTTTCTTACTACCAACTCTTTATTCACCGCTTAAGCGAAGTTTTGTTAATTATGATTACTTTTTCGTTGGTGCAAAGCAACATATTTTAACCCAGTTTAAGTTTTAACTGAGGGATTAGTTAATCTTTAGATTTAACTAGATGTGGTGCAATTGGGCATTAGACGACACCAATCACTAAAAAAAATTCACTAAACGTTTATAAATACTTTTTTTAAGATCCCTTACATCAAAAAATCCCTTCATTTGTGATCCTGGAACTTACTAGATACTCCAGCAATGGAGCAACAGTGTAGTCTTGCGTTTTTTTAAACAAAATGGCGTAAACTATGGCCAACAGCGGCAAGGCTATGAATCGGCAAACAACTACAAATAAATTTAAATCAAAAATATATATATATATATAACTATAATATTGTAAATAATAATATAAAAATGAATAAACATATACATACCTACAAGAAATAAATGGCAGTAATCGGTGAATTAGTTCATATAGTCAGCAATTGTCAATTTTTATTAGATCCTTAGTACAAATGTGATACAAATGTTGTCGCTTCAACTTCAAGTCGGTTAAACTTGACAGGTTATAAATTGTATAAATTCACGTCCATCAATGTGAACAAATGTCAAACAACCAGCCGATAAAAATAACGTTAAAAAGAATGCAAGTGAATCGGTTTTATATCATTTATTTACTAAAGAGCCTAGTACAATGTTGATTATTATTACAATAACAGCTGCTATTCCCCATCTAAATGTATCTTACGATTTTCAACATGCGACAAGGAAAAAGTAATAATATAGGCATCAATTAGCATGATAAGTTGTAAATAATCGATTGAAAATCAAGCAATGTACCAAAAAGGTAAGGTAAATAATACCATTTTATAACTAAAGTAATGGTAAGTTATTGAATTTAAATATTTAAATTTAATTAAGGATATGGGGAATTTACTTTACAGTTAGATGAAAATTACTAAAGGAAGTTACATAAACATAATTATTAATGTATGTACGACATGATTTAACCTGATAATAAAAATCAACGATACAAGACAAGATTGGCAAGTATCAAATACTGCGATACAATAAATTAACTAACGACTAATACTACGAAACAATAAATTAACATCATTGACAGAACAGAATGACTGTTTAGTGGTAGTATGAACAAAAGCAATTAATTGGAGAACCTTAGCGTGGTAGATATGTGTGTGACTTGTTATGATCCTCCAGTGAATAGAATACTTCCCTCAATTTGTAATGCAGATTAGAAATAATTAACAGGTAATCTGTAAATGTACTGCTTAATCTGAGAACCGTTGGGCCGTTGGTGCATAATTGTCATCTTTTAATAAAAGCAGGTTAGAATATCTGAAACAATTTCCTTACAGGTATGTATTAAAATGTTTGCTCAACAATCTTGTGTACACATCAATTATCAATCAACAAGCAAATCATAATAAGTAATTACAATGTGCTTTACGTAAAAAAAAAATAATATATTATTTGTAAAGTTTAGAAAAATAAAATATTCAAAACTACTTTAGTTCAATATTATTTTAGATCATAAGATTAAAATCACAGTGCCGGAAATTTTCGTAGTACTACGTTTTTTACTATTGCTGCCAAAACTTAGGGTAATGTCAGTTATCTCACTAACATAGTAACAGAAAAGTAGAAGTTGAGAATGTATTATATAAGTATATAAAATATAAACAAATGTTATAAACTAAAAATATTGCGTGTTTGTTAGTGATTAATTGCGCGACATTTAACTGTCAACCAATGTTGGTAACCTTTTAAACTGACTGTTTCCTCCAGGCGCGTATACAACTTGAGTTTATAGGGGAGGTAATGGAGATAATATTTTTATTTTAACTAAAAAAAAAGGTCTGTTCTTTTTATAACTTGAATAGTGTCATTATGGGAGGGGTAATTACACAAAAAAAGGATGAGTGTTTGTCTTTAAATGTTAAATTTTGATTTACAAGTAGGTTTCGCTGGCTGAGATAACCCAAAGGGAATTGAAAATATTTGAACCTAACCTAAAATCAACCTAATATGATACCAACTAGCCAGGAAATCAAATTCAAATTTCCCGCAATTATATTCAGTAACTTCAACTTAAAGGTATTCAAATAACTATTTAATCTACTACAAAATCGTAGGTAATTTCATCTTATAATGTTGAAGGTAATTAAAATAATGCGGGAAATTTGAATTTGGTTCACTGGGATACATGTTATGTTATGGTCACAATGATTAATATCACCAATTGCAGAGTACAACCATTTTAGTGAAACATTAAAAAAATCTAGGTGTTATTTTTTTCTCTACAATATTCGACTTGTGATATTTCCCTTCGATTTTCCATAGACATAAAAAAAGTCTTTTTCCCTTCATGTAGGGGAATTTCCCCAATGTTACCATCACTCCTCTCAACTGCTGTCAACCAAGGAACTTATTTGAGGTGGGTTCACAACTGAATGGGTGCATTCGTGCATTTGTTTCGGCACTAGTCTCATTCACAACCGTAACAGCATTTTGTCGATTGATTTTCAACAAAGTTGAACATCATTAATCTTATATTGCGTTCATTCTTGAACTTTTTCAATTACAAAGTGATAATTTGACTAACTTATTAAAATAAAATTTAACATTTTGTTAACACCTCTTTATTTCATCTAAATTTTACATTAAATAACTTAAAAACAAACACTTCGATCTCGTGTCTTTCACTAACTGTCATCCACTCTCCCGCCTTCTAGCTACCAACCGTCTTTTAAATCTGGGCTGCCAACCTTTAGCAGTTACACTTTCCTATCCCTAACACTTCATTGAAATGCTTATTTTATCAAAGGTTGCTTTAGATTGTATATTCAACAATTTATAAAAAAACAATCCTTATAAAAGAAGTTGGCAAAATTACCATCATCAACGAAAAATAATTTTCCATTTCTCCAGATCATAAACTACTGAAATTCTCTCACAAATCTAGCGTGAAGAAAAAGAGAAGAACAAAAAAAACGCGACAAGTATTATATCTAACAGAAAGTTAAGACATGAACCATAAATTCCCGTTACTCCATCCAAGCAGTTACAAATCGCCGTTACAACTTACGGGACAAAGTAAAATTGTCTTCCCTTGCTCCGAAGGGGGACGGGGCAATACTTCTTGTCGGAGCATCCGAAGAATCCGCGAGTTGATATTCAGAGCGCGCGAAAACGAAAACGTGACCGGAAACGGGACTCCGGCCCCGGAGAAAAGGAAAGTTTCCTTAAGTGAACGATAGAAAGGACAAGAAAAGTTGCCCCGTCGGCGGACGATTCTATTATTGCAGACTCTATATAGATGAGGATATTACAAAATTGCTTTAATGCCGGTATTCCTCCTCATTTAAGGAGGCCCAGGCACCAGTGGCGTCGGTTTAATGGAAGTTAACGTTAAGGCGCTTCCGGTTTTAGTAGTACGACGGGCTAGAATGGTTTTTGTACGTCTGCTATAGCGACAAAGTTTTGCTCTGGTTAATGCGAGTTGTGAAGTTCCATTCTCGTCCCTTTAACGAAGTTATTAGTGCTGAAGTAATTCCAATAATAACTTTTCTTTGCACTGAATGAATAAAACAGAATATTGAATTTCATTTTTTTTAACTTTCTTTATAAATCACGTTGAAATTTGTTTTTTTTTTTTTACACTGTTGATAATGTAACCTGCAATCTATAAGTTCATTTGCAGTAATAGACGAGGTACTACGTGAGTCAGTTTGCTATGACGTCACGACCGTGTTGCAAATTTTCTGTTCGCCAAAACATAAATAAATCGTTAGGTTATTTAACTGTCAAACACCTTTGACAGGTGAATAAACAAACTCTTAAAAATAACAGTTACCGTTAATATTAGTGATAATTGTTTTTGAAAATCAGGATTTAAAGTATGTTAATCATGATAGCAGTAGAAAAATAACAAAAAAGCACAAGTGAGTATAATAAATTTAATCGGGATCATTATCGCTTAAAGTATTCACAGTAACGATTAGTATGCAAGTTTCTTCTCTATCCAAACCAATCTCTCTGATTTACTACTTCTGAATTTCGTTTCCAATATGTTATACACCAAGTATGTCAAATTTTCAGACTAATTTAATTCAATCCGCTTTACACAATTGTATGCATCCTCCGATCTGCCATATTTCATTCATCGTTTCGTAACAAACTTCGTTTCCTTTGAAAACAAATAATACCTACCACAACAATGTGTTTCAACCATAGAAAATGCCTTTTTCTTTAAGAGCACTATTCAAAATGTTTAATGTGTTATGTTAGTTTGAAAAATGTATGTGAAAGAACCACTTCTGTAAACAATATTTGTATATACTCACTGTTTTCATACATGTCATAAAATGTGTTTCCAATAACACACTGACAATGAGTAGAATAATCAATTTTTACAACATTTATTTCGTATGCATTTTCGTTTTGTATTAGTGGATGTAATTGCTTGTTTACTCATGGATGAAATTTTGCTTATGTTTGCAACATGAATGTTCAGAACACTTGTTACTCTCTAAAAACGAAATACTGTAAAGAATATGACATTAAAAATACATGGATTTTATACTCCTCTCACGAAAGTTAATGGGAGTAATGGCCCGTTGTTCCCGCGTTCTGCGTCGAAATACACGATTAACGAAACTATTAACTCCTTCGATTGTTTACGCAATGGTTTCGGTATGATTTAGTTGTAATAACTACTTATTTTAAATGAATATATACCAAGTATAAACGCAAATTCCTACACTTTACTGCAAATGCAGAATATAACCCTTTGACAGTTGACAGCTATAACTAAATTGGTGGGAATACATTGGGAAGATGTGACAAGCATGCAATTTAAAAAGCAGTAGGCACCAACATAGTATCTTTAATTGAACATGAGTAAGTTATATGTAAATGTTATAGTAAATGAAGTACACAGAGATTCAAAATAATTGTCAATTCCGCTCCTATAGATAGTAACAGGGTGTAGGTATATGCCGCGTGTTTGTAATGAAGGTTTGAACTAAGTCAGTGTTGGAACATAAGAAAGTAAACGGATCTGTCATAAATAAGGAAACGTAACCTATATTTGAACTCGCATTATATAAACGACTATGGATTGGTGTTTCTGCTTGTAAAAATGAAATGTAATTAATTTAACTTTACTAAATTATGATTTTACAATTCAGTACTAACTGGTGTTTAACTAAATTTATTTATTACTATAAATTATAACATACAATTAGTATAATTATTAAGTGACAAAACTGCATCTCTCAGTTCTTCTATGGTATACATGCGGTTTCTATAGATCTTATTTTTGATCAGGCGATCTTGGTGGCCATCTTTGTGCTCTAACGACCCTGTCAGCAAAAAACTGTTGAAGATATTGGCAGGTTTGTCGAGCAGTATGTGCTGGAGCATTATCATGCTGAAAATAACCTGCTTCAAGCTCATTTTCTTGTAACTCTGCGATAAACAATTCCAACATCTGTTGGTAACGTTGGGCTGTTACAGTTTCCTTGAAGAAAATTGGCCCTATTATTCGTTGCCTGGACATAGCTAACCAAACTCCAACTTTTACGGGATGCAATTGCGTTTCTCGAAATTCGTGGATATTCTGCAGACCAGATACAATAGTTTTGTAAATTGATATAGTCTGTTAGATAAAACCATGCTTCATCCGAGAAAAATGATTTGTTTAGCAAGTCATCGTATATCGTAATATTCCAATCGCCTATCGTGATCTAATAGTAATAATTCCTGTACCGTAGAAACTTTATAGAGATGAAAATGTCAGTTTCTTTTGACAGCTCATTGCGCTTAAGTGTATGATAAGCCTATAAAATTATAAAATGTAATAAACTATTTCACTTAATGTTAATATTGATTTTTTACCTGTTTGTTGAGCTATTACCACAGATAAATTCCCTTATTTTCTTACAGTATTCAGAATACTATTGTTGGTGATATTAGATGTAAATATAAACGATTTGAAAAAAATTATAAGATAAATAATCGAAAGATACTACAACACGCACGCCAATGACGCTAAATGTCAAGAAAATTCATTTAATGTATGAAATCTGTATGTAGCTAACTTCGCTCATTAAATTGGTAATAAGTATAGATAATTTTTTCCGGAAAACAGTTTTTTTCTTACGACAATCATTTTGAATCACATGGTATGTATATGTATCGACCAACAATATATTTTATTATATTGCACTTAGCAGTTAATTTTAGGTGCAGTCTGATCATTTCAAAATGTACCTGCGGGCCATAAAATGCAAATTGGAAGATTGGATCTGTACGGTAACATTCTAATATTCAAATGGCACATTGAAAGCGAATGTATAATAACTCTATTATAAACAGTAGATATTTCATAATACTAATACTTTGTTTCATGAACATAAGCTAATAGGTTTATAAAAAAACTATAGGCATACCCAAAATTATTTTTTTATACTACAATAAAAATTATTGCATCCAATGAAGAGGTGATAATTGCCCATATAGCCAACTTTAAATTGCCCACAATGATTTTTAGTAACTTCAATGTTGAAACATAAAATTACCTATCATTTTGTACTACATTAATAGTTATTTTAATATTTTTACGTTGAATTCACTAAAAATAGTGGCGGGAAATTTAAATTTGGCTATTAGGCTGATATCACAATGACAGCATAACACGGTGCGGTCCGTCAAAAAACGGACAGAATTAAAACAATGCGCCGCGCTGGACCGTGCTGTGCTGATAAAGTAGACGTTTATTCATTCTTTGCATTGTTTTAATTTTAATTTATTAATTTTATCCTGTTTTTTAACGAAACACACCGTGCTATGCTCTAACGGGCTAAAAAAAAGTTAATATAATAATACATTAATCAAGATGTGAGAACACAAGTAGGAAAACATGCATCATCATTTTGTTGATATCAACTGTAGGTATATACCACTGTTGCCAAACGTGAATAATACATTGGGGAATCGGCGGTTCTTACTCGGTAAAACAGAGGCAACCGAATTTAACTGGAACGTCACTTGGAGAGTGATATATTGCCGCTCTCACAACCATAATACGTACTTGGAAGTAGATAAATATTTATTTGGTGGATGAACGGGAGTCGTATAACACTTACGCGAGTGTTTAAGTACATATTACGCGTAAAGTGGATTATGGAAACGTGATTCTATTTACCAATCATTAATTTGACTTACCTACACCCTTTTGAGGTTATAGCAGATAAAATTCCAGATAATTCTGTAGTTTTCACAGCAATTATGTTTAATATAGCAATGATTATGTAGATATTTTTTTATCGCTAGAGAAGATAGAAAAACCAAAACAATCTTATTCATTCCTTCGAATCCCATTCCAAAACTTTATCCCTCCCTTTAGGAAAATAATTTCAGCCATATTAATATTAATTTCTGAAACGTTCGTTTCGACTTAATTGGCAATGTAAATAACCGTCGGGTTTATGAATATTTACGTCCAATTGGGGAACTTAAACTCGAAGAACATCAGCGCAGACTTCGTAAATTCAGACAGACTGACGTAAGTTCGCTGGAAGCCAAACAAAACTCCTCTCTGTCGTCAGCCCTTGGGATAAATTGTACGACAACACAAACTTCTCCACAATCTTTGCAGGAGTTACATTTTACTTCGAAACAACAATGCTGATGTATCTATTGGTTGCGCGTTTTTCAATATTTAGAACAGGATTTTCATTTTCATCGAGAGAGAATTATATTTTGGGAAGTAATATTAAGAGGGGCCTTTAAACAAAATATGAATCAATAGATGGCGCCTTCGGTTAATTTTTAACATAACATAACTCATTTGCAACTTGTTAGAATATAATATATTCTAACAAGATTTACATATTATGTAAATCTGTACGAACGTTTGTAGACATGTTGTTCTAAGCAAGAAAAAGTTTGGGATTTTAATCTTCCTTAATACAAGCGTACAAACAGAGATGTCAGTGCGGTAATAGTATATTAAAGTACGAGTTTCATAAGGCATGATTTTGATGAACGAGTGCGACAAAAAGCCTTATGAAACGAGTCCTTTATACTATTTTTTCTATTTTGCATTATAATTGATAATAAATACTTAATAAAAATCTCATTAAAAATGTTGAGTTTTATTTTTATATGAAGTTGGTCACATTGACATACGATTGACATTTGACGAATTCAAAATGAGTGATACTGAGACAAATTTATCTTGTACGCCACCACAACTGCGTGAAATTGCGGATAACGCCGTCATAAATTTATTACCGAAAAAATCAAAAGCAGTATATGAAAAATGCTACCATCAATTTGAACTATGGGCTGTACAGAATAATGTCAACACAATATCTGAAAACATGTTATTGGCATATTTTGAATTACAAGGTAAAAATAAGAAATCTTCTACCTTATGGTCCATGTATTCCATGCTTCGTTCTTGCTTTTCCATTTATAAAAATACAGACATATAAAAATATTAAATTACAAGCCTATTTAAAACGATTCTCTGGGATACGAGGCTAAGAAATCTAAAATTTTATGCATTGAAGATATAATAAATTTATAGAAGAAGGTTTGGCGCATTGTATTTAGCAATAAAGGTACGATATTATTTTGCAAAATGTAATTTTATGTAATGGATTTAATTTTAGATCGTTTTAATAATGGGTTACACAGGTGCCTGTAGACGAGATGAATTAACAAATATGTCCATACATGATTTAGAATTAAGAGTGATATTATTTTGGTGACAGTACCTAAAAAAAAAAATAATATCGTAGAGTTTTTGCAATTACGGATGAAAGATGGATTACTTTAATTAAAAATATGTCGCCTGCGACCAAAAATATTAATCATTCAAGATTCTTCCTTACATATCGCAATGGTTATGTATATTGTGCCCGATTGGAATTAATACGATTGGCAAAATGCCTAATTAATAGCTGATTTTCTAAAATTGCCCAATCAGAGCTTTATACTGACATTGCTTCAGACGTTCTAGTGCTACACACTTAGCAGATGCAGGCAGTGATTTGCTAACTATAAAACGTCATGGTGGATGGAAGTCATCTGCGGTAGCTGAGGGTTACATCGAAACATCTATGAAAAGTAAAGTGGCTGTAGCGCACAACTTATCAGGGCCTAGTACATCTGGTCATACTAGAGTTATATCATCGAATGATTCTCAATCACAAGAGTCTACCATTAAAGCCAATAACATAACTCAGCAAAACTTTGTTACGAAGAATTTGCCTGGCATAACAATACATGCTCAAGATACTTGTTCCGTCAGTGTAAATGTATACAGTAATTCCACGTTTCATAACAATAACAATGTAAACTAAATTTGTATAGAATTTTTGATTAAAGTATTTACAATTTACATGCATTAAACGTCAATTTTGCTTTCTGTCATAATGTATTCAATACAGCCAACCTATAGAAATGAAAAAAGGCGTATCACAATGAAGCACTTTTCGATACGCAAAAGCGTGTTGCAATTGCGTTTTCATGAACGCAAAATAGAAAAAAATATATTTCTTTTGTAAGTTTTAAACAATTTAAAACCCAAGTAGTGATATAAGGACTCAACCTGCTTAAATTACGTATTTTAATTATCAATAATAACAAGTGTTAAATTATTTTTGGAGATCAGTAGGGATTTGTAACCCCCGTGTGCAGCTATAACCTAACATAGATTGTGGCGAATTGTCTTGACAGCCAGATTACAGTTTCCTTTAATGCTGAATCTTTGAAATGAGTGTATAAGCAAAAGTTGTAACTTACTTGGCTTAGTGGACTAGGTGCTGTTTTGTATCGTATATGGAATCAAAAAATAAATACATATATTTAAAACATTTTTTCCTTCCAGTGATCTCTGTGTTTCTATTATGTAATCCCACATGGACTGTGATTGTATAAAATCACTAGATATAATATAAAGTACAGCAATTGGCCGTCATATTGTGTCCAGCTTAGGCGCCAAATTTAAATTTAATTTTCGTAGTTTATACGTCCTGTCAATTTTTCTATTGAAGGTAACCACTGCGCTGCCGTGATGTAATGAAAACTTAACTGCGCGTTTTTCTACTGCTTTAACTCTACTCTTTTTTTCTCCTGGCCCCATATCTAGATGAAAATATGTGCAGAATATAGTAAAATATTGAAAACGCGAGGCACACAAGCTACATGTTGTCGATGTTATCAACTGTCAGTACGATGTTAGTACAATTAGTTAAATAACAGTGTTACTACAATACATTAAAGTATATACAACAGTAACTCTAACCAAACATCATTTCTAACTCCAACAGTTTAGAATGACAGCCCTGATAGCTAGAATTAGCTAAATATAGTGACTTTTATAGCCAACCGCCTACAGCCGGATCAGCTGGACCTTCATTCCGCCATATTGTGTCCAAACAAGGTTCTTTTCTCTCTAACGCATTGGCGCAATGAATTGCGGTTTTTTATATATCTAGTGACTTTAGTAACTTTATGATTGTACAATTTAAGGCGACATCTTTTGGAATAATATTGCGCAAGAACGACTGATAATTAATTATAAACGATGCAGTGCCCCTATCAGTTTTTTTTTCATAATCACTCTTAAAAAATTAATTTTAAACATCTAATTCCATTTCTGTATTCGTCTACCTCCGCCAATCCCCTCCCATAGATGTGACAAAAAACTAATTACGACATTTAATTTTATTACTAGCTTTAAGGTGAAGAATGTTTAAAATCGCGTCATCTGCTTTGAAATCACTGCGGATGAATAAACTGAACTTAAGGTACGTAGGAAAGACAATCAGGCACCTTCTCCGTCTTAAATCTGTTTTGAAATTCACGTCTGTACATACAACCTGCAACAAACTACATAGAAGAATTACATGGCGGCGCGCACGACAGGACAAAACACGTGCTCCATTTTATCGCCACCTCTTCGTCTGCCTCATTGGCGACGAGATAGAAACGCGTACTGTTGTTTATCAAAACGATTTTCACCCCAAATCGTCTATCTTTTTTATTTATTGATTTAGACTCATTAAATTTGATATGCGTGTGAAGATATGGTGCGTAAGACTGTGTGGAAAAAAAATGAAAATATGATGTTATTACGTGATAAATATGAACGAAAATAAAAATTAGCTGTTTTGTATACGTTTATCATGTAAAAAGTTGCGTATTTTAGAAATGAAAATGCATTAAGAAATTAGGATATTTTGAATGATATTTTTTTTTTTGGATTATATACAAACAAAAGAGAGCTTAAAGTCGATTTTTTTTACTTACATTACGATACTTTGGTTCTGACGGACCAGAATCAACTATTTTGGTTTTAATGAATAGAATGGGTTATCTTCAAAAAAGGAAAATAATAATTACAAATAAAACTTTATTTGGAAGTTCTAGATTATAAACAGAGAATTAGTGGAGCAAATATGTAGCCGCAATAGTTAATTATCATGCAGCTCTTCTTATTTGGAGTGTTAACTTACTTGTAATTTTTTTTAGGTTTCGGCATTTTTTTTTGATTTTTTAAACTTCTAAAAGATCTTTATTATTTTTATTTCGATTTCAACCTACACAGTATTTTCTTTTCTTGATTAGTTTATTATCCAGTATAAACCACATATTGAAGGCAAAAAGACCAATAGAAATGCTAAAAACGAGATTTTGTTTTTATAGTCAAATATGAATATTAATTGCAATAATAATTTACAAACCATAGGGGAGAATGGGGGAATGACGTTCACCTAAGGGAAATTGTCCATAATTCCGTCTTTTGGAACCAATTTTAACATATTTGTGCTTTGAAGGATCTATATATGTCTTGTCTAAACATGTTTATGCGCTGAGTTCTAAAATCACTAGATAGTAAAAATGAAAAATGAAAAGTAAAATTCAATGTTTAATTGTCATTTCCCCTTGCATCGGGTAATGACGGTCGCCCATGTGGCTAATTGCGGTCAAGAAGTTACCTAATATAAGCAAATAAATACAACCTACTTGTGGAAAAAACTTTAATCGGGATTTATAAGACACAGTCTAGTTATAAAAAAAAACCATTTAATAAAATTGAAGTTTCCCATATCATAGGTGACTTAATATTCCAACAATGTTAGCTTTCGTAATACAACAAGATTATCAACAACAGGAAAAATAAATATATTTGGCTGACCCTGGTACTGCCGCATTAACTTCACAGTTATAACCTTCTTGCGTAATTTGGTCATCTGCGCGACGAATTCTTTTTTAGATTTTTCATTGGAAACCATTACAAGTACGAAATCAATCTCTTTTAATTCTGCCTCTTTATCAATGGTTAATTCCTTTTTTTTTCAGAAAGGCCTCCCTCCTCTGTTTGCAGCATGTCATCATCAGATGAGTTTTGACAAATATCATCCAGCTCTATGTCCGACTCTGAGGAGGAACTTTCATTTCGCTTGCGCTTTGTATTAGTGTCCGTTGTAAATTTATCACGAATTGGGTCATAGATACTTCGGTTAACACATTTCTTGTTTTTGAGTCTATTTTTTTTTTTAGTTCACTGCAGTTCTGCATATTCATAAACTAATTTTCACAGATGAAGCGGAGTCACTCCATAATACTCGCTAAAGTCTTCACATTTGAAGCAATATCGGCCTCCTGTTATTTAGTAAATACTGGCTCTCTCCCCATGCTTGGACCGCCTTCAGTTAAAGACTTGTATCTTTGTATGTGAATGTAGAAAATGGTCTGTGGTGATTTTTGGCCGCTTGTCTTTGGCTTATTCCATTTTTTACTTCATCAAATGCACTTGACAAGTCCTCTTCAATCCAAACAGCCTTCTCAGTAATCCGTTTGTGATTTCTTGGCATCTGAAAATGAATGAAATTATAAGTGGGGTAATGGGGGTCAACTGACCGCAATTACCCAATCTTTCTAGGAACCGTTAAACAAATAATATAACAAAACACGCGAAAAAAAGAAGAAATCTAATACGTGGATAAGCAAGTAGTCCTACTTACCTTCCAAAAAAAGATATTTGAAAATTATAATATAAGAAGACAATCTTTTAAGACGTTAAACATCAAACTTACTTACATGGCATCCGCGGAAAAGTATAAAATACCTGCTCAACGTCTACCGATCAACTGAATTAAAAATTGGTGTCTCCTATGTGGTTTGATGTCGGTTAACTAAAGGGCGCTGTATGTATCGCAAGTTTATTTGAAATAATTAGTTAGATATTGCATTGACCGCTATTATCCTATCATGGTCATTTCCCCGTTCTCCCCTACCCCAAATAATAAGAAGTGAATGATAGAAAAAGGAGAAGATATTTGATTTACCATCATTTTATAAAATTAAAAGCGAAAAGCAGGCAACCAGCCATACGTTGCATAATGTCAATCTGCCCATATTATGCATACTTCAACTTTAACCAGTAACCAGATTCTTCTGTACACATATACAGCCGCAATACATCGATATTGCACTCTGCTAGAACGTTTTTTAAGCATTTTATATTTCCTTTTCGTTCCGTAACAATGCCTCACCGTTTTGCGGTTTAAAGCCGCGCGTAACAAAGTAGCGAAATCAATTCGCTTTAATACGAACTCAGTCCGCCGCAACAGACTAAGCGCGGCTGCCCCTAAAATATGTATTAAAAAAGGGGAGATTTGAAGTGGGCCGCGGCTGTGTGTCCCGTAATGGATACCCTCTCCTTCCCCCTTGCGAGCGGTGTATTGTAAACGGCGTACTAAAATCCGGCCTGTTTTGTTCTCTGTTCCAGTGTGGAGTGGCGGCTTAGACTTGCAGGGTCCTTTTTTTCTACAAGAACCCCCACACCGAGTCGAATTTAGCAATAGTTCCGGCGGCAGACTGGATTGCAGCGCCCACGGCAGCCCACCGCCTGACGTCGAGTGGGTACTGGCTGACGGCACAACAGTACGACAGGTCTGTATGCATTCTGGTTGTATGTACTGTTGGAGACGTGTGTATTGAATTCGCGTACGCCAACGGAATAAATTATAAGATGACTGGGCCTCTATTGGATGCAAGAAATCAAATGCAGGTATTCCGACAAATATTTTTACATTTAATCCTTTGGCGGAAATTACAAAGGTCAAAATCTGTGAATATGAATCTCTGCGCAATCCGAAAAGCTTGTGGCATCTTTGTCGCATACCGTAAAATTTATTATATAGCATAATGCAATACGCCATTTTATGTTATCAAACATATTCTGCAGTAGCATCATCTTGCTGGAAGAAACCCCTGTTGCAATTGATTTAAAAATGGTATTAATAACTGTTCTTGGTATCGTTGGCTATTAATGTTATTGTGAAAAAATATTGGTCCTACTATTCTACGACGGGATACAGCTAACCATATTCCAACTTTAACAAGATGCAAAGGAGCTTTAATGTGACGATTTGGATTATTTATAGACAATATTCTGTAATTTTGTTTATTCACAAACCTATTTAAATAAAGCGATGCTTTATCAGTAAAAAAAACTTACATCAAGATTTCGTTGTTATTTAAATTTTCTTGGAAGAAATTGCAATAATGTATCCTACTAGCGTGATTTCTAGGTAAGATCTGGTGAACAACTGATACCTTGTATGGATATATATACAGTGTGTTAAAAAAAGGTTGTCGGATATTTTACCCAATTATAGTACTGGTGGAAATAAACAAAAAAGTCTTAGTCAACATGTGTCCGCAATTCAACTGTTTTTGACATATAGTCGATTGCATATTGTTTTAGTAGGATAAAAATTTTCAAAGAAATTCTGATCGCAATGTAAATTAAACAAATGTTTGTTTAAAGTAAAACTAAAGAAATTGTTCTACATATCCACCGTTCATTTCTAAGCACGCTTCACACCTTCTTATGAAAGATCGACGCAATCTTTCGATAATTCCTGGAGTCCTCCAAATTTCCTCGCAACAATTTACGATTCGTTGCCTGAGTTCTTCCAAATTGTTTACAGATCGTGCGTACACTAATTGTTTTAGATGCCCCCAAACATAGAAGTCTAGAGGTGTCAGGTCAGGGGACCTAGGAGGCCATGCAGTTGGTCCACTCCGTCCTATCCATCTCTCGTTGTAATCTTGATTTAAGAAATTTCTAACTACGATGGAAAAATGCGCAGGAGCTCCATCGTGTATAACCACATATTTAATCTGTTAAAAAGTGGCACGTCTTCCAACAAAACGGGTAATTCATTTCTTAAAAAATCCGAGTATACTTGTCCCGTTAAACGATTAGGGAGAAATACTGGATCAATTAAACAGTCTCCAAAAATAGCAAGCCAAGCATTTAGCGAAAAACGGTTTTGGTGATGCAGTTCAACAACAGCATGGGGATTTTCATCTGCCCAGACGTGATTGTTATGAAAATTGAATATTCCGTCTCTTGTAAACCCAGCCTCGTCACTAAATAAAATCTGAGTCGCAAAATTGGAGTTTCTGCCAGCTTTCGTAAACCCAATGACAAAAACCCTACGTGCATCATAATCCAGAGGAGCAAGAACTTGCACGCGTTGAATGTGGTAGGGATAGAGCTGCTGTTCCCGTAGAATTCTTTCCGTAGTTGTCTTCTACCCGTCTCAAAATATCTAATTCTACTGCGGGAGAAGAAACTGATCTCGGTCTACCAGAACCACCATTAATTTTAAATGAACCAGTTTCGGACAGCCGGATATGAAGTCTTGAGAAAATCTTATCACTCGGTAACAACCGATTTGGAAATTCTTCGGCATACATACGCCGTGCTTCAGTGGCATTACCATTCGCACGACCGTACATAAAATGCATATCGGCCATTTCTGCATTTGTGTACTTATGCATAATTTGAGAACAAAAAAAAAATTGACACAAATGATAAATAATCTGATGACAGATGTCTGACAGAACTAATTTTAAGTCACAATCAGTTGTTTGACAAAGGGAACTATTCTCAAAACCGAAAAATGTTTTTTTTTATTTTAAAATATGCAATCGACTATATGTCAAAAACAGTTGAATTGCGGACCCATGTTGACTTTTTTGTTTATTTCCACCAGTACTATAATTGGGTAAAATATCCGACAACCTTTTTTTTAACACACTGTATATATGTATATAACTAACTACACTGACAGAAATATCCTTTTCATTTAAAAGGAATTGCATTAAACCAAAAGTTTTTGCGTTTTCTATAAACTGCCAACATGTTTTGGTGTATCCTTGAAAAGGAATATAATTTTAAATTCACGCATTTCTTCGGAAATAATATATTTTTCGTTGAAACAGTTTATTCTTTTAAGTGAAAGATATTGATAGTTGATTCAAGTTCTCTTTATTTTGAACTTGAAAACTATGCAGATTGGCAGAAAACCGTAAGCGTGTTGATTCAAGAGCTTTTCCTTTTCTTATAACATCTATTCATTTTTTAGACTTAAGCGTAAACACAACAAAATGTCGTGATCATTTTCAATCGAAATGAAAATGAATTATCTCCAAAAACCCATGCACTAAGGAGGAGAAAACATGCCGTTAGAATGTTGTAAATCCTAGTAGTATTGGAGAGTTGGTCGCAGTGGCCACACCTTAGCACTCCAGTGTGCCGTTAAAGAAATCGTTCTTTCAATGGCGGTGACTCCTATCAGATTTTGTTCTAGTAAATACCCTAGATTAGCATGTTATGATCGTAGTTTCCAGCTTATTTTGTGCGAAATATTATCTGTTACTGGAATGAAATAGGAGATGCGCCATCTATGCGACAATTTCTCTACTACACATAAGTATATCTGTTCATCTGCTGTACTATATGGGGAGAAAACTCTGCTATACGAAAATAAAATGCGATATTTATTTTTTACTTCCATGTAAATATTTAGTTAAATTAATAAATACTGCGCTAGCTTCGAATAAATCTACTAACCAAATTATTTGTTTGATTGAATACAGGAATATTTTTAATATTCCTAAATCAAGTAATAATTTAGTAACTGTAACCAAATGCATGAAAAATGGTTGATAACGTGTATAACAGTTTTAAAAGCTTCAAACACTATATACTACTGTAAAGTTCCTAGGCTTATAAGTAAATCAGCATTAACTGAAAATATTCCAATTATCTCTGAAATTTCTTTAATCTCACACGAAAAATATTCACTTTTGTTCATTATTATTTGTGTATCTGAGACTTATGCACGTGGGAACATGAATAAAACTAAAATACTTCCGCGTAAAAAAGTACTCAGCTTGAATACAGGTGCTTGCATTTTCCGTTAAAAAGCAAAAGTTTTAAATCAATGTATACATGCGTGTCCACGCAAATAAACCAAAACGTCCTGCTTTTTTTTATTTAAAATACTGTTTATAATTCAATAATTCTTAAAAAAAAATAAACTAAAATATGCTCTTAAATATGTACATAATAATATCAATATAATACGTAATGTGTATTGTCTTACTTAAACAGAAGTTATAAAGACATTATAAAATATTAATCAATCAAAACTAAGGTGCATTCCATTTAATTACGGTTAGTTTTCGTCGAAAGGCATATACCTACTTAAGAAGAAAATAGTCTTCCGGCAAAACAGTACGCTACTTTCAATTAAAATAAACACTTTTCTGAGAAAAGGTTTTTCGTGGAAGATGATAAAAACTAAAAGTTATAAAACTTTTCATTTAATGCAATCTCTTTTCTCAGTGTACTAGTAAATAGTAAGAAAAAATATTATAGAGCCTGAAATGTCAATAATAAATAAAATATGCATGCAACAAACATAACCTCTAATTTGTAACTGTCAATTTTTTTTATTGTGTTCGTTCAGTCGTGTATTATACTAAAGTGAGTCATTTCATATTTGGACGTTAGTATAGAGTTACGTCATAACCACTGGTACGTTTCCCTTCTTCACAAGCACAAAGCACAGCGCATATTACACTGCGCCGACATTAAAGCCAAGAAGGCACTCATCGTTTAACGTGGATTATGCAGATGTATTTATAGCAGAAAGGGTGGTCGTGCGATGTGCCGCACGCTGTGAGACCAGTCCTCTACACTCTTTTTTTACTAGGGGATTATTTGCATCAAGTGGTGCGGTACATGTGTTTGCATGAAAATAAAGGAGGCGATTCTACCATAGAGATAAATGTTAAATTATGCATAATTTCCTTAATGTACAAAAGGACAAGTCAGACGTAATCAGGATGTAATGTATAGCGTAAATGGGCAAGAAGGAATCTAGGGTAGCTAGTGCTATGTTTCTACGGGTTTTAGACGCATCCAGCATATGTAATATCACTTTCTTTTACAATCTTTCCTTCTTTTTATTTTAACAGTGACAGAAAATAACAAGTTGTTCGGAATAAATCATGATGCCAGCGCTAATGAGAATGTAAGTTGGTATTTGATTTAGTATGATTGGAGTTTGAAAATGCACGAATACGATTGTGAAATGGAGCATAAAAAGGGGAATTGATGCAACATGTTGGTGCACTAAGCAGGTCTTTCGAAGTGAATATCATCGAGAAAGGTATTGAAGATGAAATTTTAAGAATACAATGGAAGGATGAAGAAGTGAATGGCATTAAGGCGAATATAGAAAATGGCGATAAAGTTAATGATTATGTGTTGGTTAATGAAATCGTCATGAAAGAACATGAAGGAGTAATATTATTTGTGGTGCCTTGAACGATGAGAAGGGAAATTTTTGTAAACACTCATGAACAGATCTCTCATTTAGGAACTGATAAAACATTAGCCAAGATTAGACGTAAATTATACTTTAAGAATATGCGCAAGTATGTTAAAAAAATACATTAATAGCTGCATCAAGTGCACAATATACAGTGTTACTACAATTTCTTTTGTATTTAAAATTAAATTAAGAATTTCTGACACATTAAATTGGTGCATATCCCCGAGATCAAATGGACAGATCGAATGCTATAACAAAACTTTGGGATTTTGCGCCACCTGAGATTGAATTAGCATTGAATGCAACAATTCAGAAGTCGACGAAATACAGTCCTGCTGAAATCATGTTTGAATTTAAATTGAATATCACCCCATTCTCTGAATTAGAGGAGACACTCGAAGAGCTATTGGAAGTCGAAGATTACAGGAAGGACCGACAAAATTTTATGATAATACAGTTTAGCGAGTTGGTCACGCTCTTATATACAGGCTGTTAGGTAAACATGCGGCAAAAATTCAAGGTGTTATTCCTTGGCCTATTCTAAGAATATTTTGTCCTATGATAATTTTTGAAAAATCCCTTTGTTTCGAAGATAGAGGGCGAATAAGATTTGCGACAGTAACAACATTTTATCATCAAAAAGTACGTGTAAAGTTGCTCAATCTACAATAAATGTTCGAAATGGCTTCCTCCAGCCTGGATACAAGCATTCAATCTTCTCGTCATTGACTGTCGAACTCTTTCAAACACACCAGGGTCGTTTCTTATTGAGTTACACCCAGCAATTATCCGATTCCGCAAATCGTCCAAATTCTCCATTGGAGTAGCGTAAACTATTGACTTCAGAGATCCCCAGAAGAAATAATCTAGGGGGCTTAAGTCTGGATCGAGCAGGCCACATTGCAATTCTTGACGCGTATGGTACATCCTCCAGAAACTCAGGCAGCGTTACTTCCAAAAAGTTGTGGTACACCACGCCAGTAAGTCTTCCTGGTAGAAATACTGGTCCAATTAGATAGTCACCCACAATTCCAACCCAAAACATTCAACGAGAACTGATGTTGAAAACGATCTTCAAATACCTCATGCGGATTTTCATCTGCCCACACATGGTTATTATAAAAATTCCTTACTGCATATCTTGAGAACCTGGCTTCATCAGTAAAAAGAATCTGTGTCAGGAATAGAGGGATGCGAATTAATGTTTGCAATATCCATTGACATAATGCAATACGTGGA
Source organism: Protaetia brevitarsis (assembly GCA_004143645.1). Classification (NCBI taxonomy): domain Eukaryota; kingdom Metazoa; phylum Arthropoda; class Insecta; order Coleoptera; family Scarabaeidae; genus Protaetia; species Protaetia brevitarsis. The sequence goes on along the minus strand of RXPK01000261.1, from coordinate 2,693,265 downwards.
GGAAAATCGGCAGGTAGTAGTGCCTGAACGCGTTGAATGTGGTATGGATACAACAAATTGTCCTTAAGAATTTTCCATACTGTCCAATGACTTACATTCAAAGTATTTGCAATTTTGCGCGTATAGAACTAGCAGGATCTTCCCCTATCATCTCCACCACATTCTGTTCTAATTGTACCGTTCTTGTAGTCATTGATCTTCCTGGCCCTCCACTTCGTTTCATTGAGCCTGTTTTTCACGAAGACGTCGATTAATGTTTTCGAAGATTTTTCGGTCGGGGACATAACGGGCAGGAAATCGTTCAATGTACAATCGTCTAGCTTCTAATGAGTTGCCATCAGCAAGTACATATATGAAATGCATGGCAATCATCTCGGCGTTCGTATACATCATGATAGAGGATTTCATTAACTATTAAAGACACGTCAAACAGCTAAACGTCACTCAATCTAAACAAATGCGACTGATGAGAAATAAAACAGCCGTTTCATGTGATCGAGATCGAAAAAATAACAACGCATTGTAAACAATTTTTTGTACTTGATAAACTCATTGGCGCACACCATACTTTTATTTACATTAATAATTTCAACGAATATGGAATATGGTTGTCGCAAATTTTGTTCGCCCCGTATCTTCGAAACAAAGGGGTTTTTTTAAAAATCATCATAGGATAAAATATTCTTAGAATAAGCCAAGGAATAACCCCTTGAATTTTTACCTAACACCCTGTATAGGCAGTGATAATTTTATTTTTTAACCTTTATTTATAATCAATGTGTTTATGCTTGCCGATGCATGAATTGGCAGGCATCAACACATTGGTTTGCCAAGACGTGAAAAAGTAATTTATATTTACGAGATTACCAATAACACACAAACAAATGCATGGCATAATTATTTGTACGTACCACTTTACCTTTTTTAAATTTTAATATACAAACGTTTTTTAATTTTGAAATACATTGCCACATTAAATTTAATTCCAAAAATGTGAAGGCTAGTAGTCTTCTATGGGCGTACACAGAAATGATGATAACTTCCTAGAATGAACTTAAAAAAAAAAAAAAAAACAAAAACACGTAACCTTTATTTCTTCAGATAGTTTAAAGACTAATAACAAAAGAAAAATTGAATTTATAATATACAAAAGTAGGTGTAAGAAAAAATTGTATTTTTTAGCCCCCTAACCAGCTCATGGGTGCGCCACTGTTCTTTTTTAACTCAAAATGTACGGCTGCTAACAAGGAACGATCCCATCTTTACCCGATCTCGATATCTCTTCTCGTTTCTGAATTATTTGAAAGCTATTGTAATGGACATATTTTCGAAATTAGAAAAAAAAATTAACCAATAGGGGTTAGAATAAAAAGGGTATAAGTAACATTTAGAAAGTTTGGAGATATTTCAGTCTAAAATTATCTATATCTAAGTATCTAACTATAAAAAAAATCAAGATTTTTTAAATAAAATAAAATAAAAAATACATTCATTAATTAAAAAATAAGAGAATATGGTTCTAAAGTTGTGTTTAGTGTAACATTTTTATTTTTATAAAAAAACCGGTCCTTTTACAAAAAAATGCACTTGTATCCTTCTTATTCTAACCCCTTCAATTGTTAGTTTTTGTTATTTATTTCCAATGTCGGTAAAGAAATTGTAATTAACGCCGCAGAGCTAAATCTCATTCCTATTCCTAATCATCATTATGGGGGATGAGACCAAGAGCCCACAACGCATTCGGCTAATGCACGTGCGTTTGATTGATATATTGCCGTAGTGGCGCGAGCCACTTATATCAAGTAATTCATGGAAAAACAGCAATATTTTAAATCCATGAATTTAAAATAAAGAAAAAATACATCAATAACATATGAATGTTCAATAACCTCAATCAATGTTTTTTCCATAAATTCTTTGTATAATCTCATTCTAAATGCGTTTTTTAAATATTGTGGTTTCTCATATCTCAAATTCTCTTCTGTAGGATCCGTTTCTGTTTAGCACTTTCACATTATTGCTTATATCTTTGTTTAACAATTTTGCCATTTATGAGAAAAATTCTACATCGCCAATATCCAGTCCTTACATAACATAAGGTGGCGGTTATTAGATAACAAAATCAATGAATGCTCAAAAGTGTTTTTACAGCATACATTCGTACGATTGCCCCCGTATACGACAAAATTTCACGAAAGCAATGAGAAAACAACACTCAGATATGTATAATTGTTATAAATAAAAAATCCTTTGTTTTTTATAATTTGATTAATGGAAAAGAAAAGTTTAACCTTAAAAATGCAGTGCCTTAAATGTAGTCATAATTCCAGAATAATTCATAATTTCATATTCGTATATTTATATTTAGTTTTGCGTGCTTTTATTTGCTAGTAGGAAACTTACCTAAACGGTGTAAATTGGTCAGTTTTTTTTTTTTTTTTTCATGTCACTTCGGTAAAACGAGATTTACTTCGCCCATCTTGCCCATCGATAACGATAAATCGCTACCCCTTTAAATCATCCCATACCTCTTGCAAACGCAGCTTTAGCACCACCAAAATTTATTTTAGCGCACACGTCATTGGAATAGGCAAAAAAAAAAACAGTGCGCAGTTTTATATAGTTCCCAACTTCGAATATAGAAACTCTGTTCCGCATTATTTCCCAAACGCCATACGAGAATCGTGTCAACTGCATCTATTTATTCGGATCGACATTGCATGCACGCAAATTTAAATCCAATCCCGCGTCGCGGACTTCCGAAAATTGAAAAACGTAAAATAGAAATCCCGCTGCCGCGTTTCGAAAAACAAAATCCATTCGATTTCTGTTTATTTTAGCGGACCTCATTTGCATGCGCCCTAATAATGACGTTATCGACCGTCATTCGGAGTAAAGGGGATGCACCTCGCCCCCCGCGCGCGGTGCGAAAATGCAACTGGGTCGACGAATTTAACGGGAAATCAATTGCATCCGACATCACGTAGTATACGGTCTCTATTTTTATACGTCAGTTTGATTACTCTTTATTGCTGGGGCCGGTCCGGTAACTAGAACTGGTTTTCGGGTGAGGCATGCAAAAATGGATTGGGGAAAATGGAAAGAGAGGAGCACGTTTAGGCGCTGATAAATGGGAATCGTATCGTAGGGTTGGTAAAGGGAATGGTTTTTAAGACGTGGATGTTTCGTCAGTCGTAAGAACAATTTGCTTAATGTAGTGAAAGTATATTTGGATGTATTTAGAAGTTGTGTGGTTACAAAATGTCTTACAGATGCAGGGAAAGTGTTGCATTAATATAGAGGCTTTTAGATAGATCTGCTGTGGTTAAATACAGTCATTTACAGTCAAATAAAAATGTTTGTTAAAGTAAAAAAATGCAAATGTTAAAATAATTGTGTGGATTTGATAATATTTTTAGCATTGTTCTAACAATCAAGATAATTTTATTTTAAACATTCAATATTGTTAGGGCAATAAGTGTTCGGGTAAAATAAACAACTATTTCATTTTAAATTAACCAAAAGAATTCATTAAAATAAAAAGCAGAAGTTGAAAGGTTAAATAAACATTTTAAGTTAAATTGAATAAATGTTATCTATTTTGACATAAAATAACAATTTTTGTTGTGTTAAACAAGAAAATTATATTGAGCCAAAACAGAATTGCTTTTTAGTTAATAATATTTTATGGCTACATCAACCTATCGGGCATTTTTTGATTCGCTTTACAAGGGGAAATATTCAAGTATCTTGGTATTGTACATTTATCATCTCATTCACAACATAAAGTGTAAAATATATGTAGGGCGGAGATATATTTAAAACCCTCAAAAAATAGCAGTTTTACTGACATCACTGCCATTGCACTCCACCAATCGCTGCTTTAATGGTCGCAACTATTGAATGTTTGACTGGCAAATGCACTAGATTAATATTTTATTAACTCTGACTGTTGTGCTTTATGACCCTTATATGTCATTTACTGGTGTGAAGTGGAAGGAACGCCATCTTCACTGCGATTTCTGAAATACATACTTACCTATATTTAACGTATTTGCTACTATGTGGAAGAAAACTGTTATACACGTGAACCCATTGGCTTTGTTAAATTAATAAAACGATATGGTTGCCTTCATTATACGGAATTCTTGCGAGATTAACTAAAAATTTGATTAACGCAACAAACATTACGGAACATCTAATATAATTATATTAATAGAACGAATTTTGTTAAAGTAATAAAAAATGTTTTTCAAAATATATTACTGTGAAGCGTTCTTCTAACAATTTCGATGTAGCTAAAATAACAAAATGCGAATTTCAGATATACGCCTAAAGTTAAAAATATAGGAAATCTTAATTGAATGTATTGTATGCGTTTGATTAACCATAATTTTTTGTTAAAACAGCTACCAAGAAGCTTAGTTTTGATCATGACATTTTAGTAATTTTAAGAGAATTATTTGAGTTAATATAAACAGAAAATTCGTTTCATTCATCAAACAACTAAAATGTTTCTTTAGTTGAACAAAATTATGTTAATTAAAAGAAATTCTTACTGTAAGAATTAATTTATGTAAAGTTAAACAAAAATATTGTTACATCAACGCGTTTGAGCTTAACAAAGTGGTTTTGATTAATTCAACATTTTTCTTTCTCTACGTGTAGCATTGTTTTAACAATCGAGATGATTTGTAACATTTGAAATTTCATCTTTTTATTCTATTTTTATTCATTGTTAGTACTACTACAGTCATCTACTGGCATGTAGTTGACCTAGGTTGGTAGCTTAACTGTTCTTCGCATTTTACTTTTCAATTAATGTTTCGGAATCGGTTTTTATCTTTAATAAGTTCATTCTTTGCAGCGTAGTGTTTCTTTTCTTTTATTCAGCATAGTTTTTAGTTGTTCTTTCATCTAATCAGATTCCTTTCGTACCGGCGTACTTAGCGTGAGAGAGTCACGTGGTGCGCACGCAGATACTCGCTTAGGAAGTCCAAGTTGACACGTATTTTTCATGACTCCTCCGTAAAAATGCGTCATCTGCGAAGATTATTCATCACCACAACGCCTTTCGAAGGATCTCTCCTCATACGTGTGAGCCACGTCTTTGCCGGCTATTTCTCCAAGAGTCAACCCGCTGCGTCAGGACTGAATTGGCTTCGCTACCCCAAACTCTTCAACTTTTTTTTATTTATTTTATCTATCCTGATATATCGTCGCTTATTTATGAAAATTAGTATTATTACTCTGATTACGTCACTACGTCAAGCACGAGTAATTATTTGTTGTTTACGATTTTATTATTCACGAATAAAATCTCCACTATTTGTTGACACTTTCTTTTTATTTTAACTAGATACATGTAATAATAAATATTTAAAATAGCCAGGCTCAGTATACTCTATTTTGTTTATAGCCCAGGAAATTTTAAGTAATAATACTTATCAGTTTCATCTTCATGTAAAGAATAATTTAGGAAGTTTTATCAAATAAATTACCGACATTTTTCTTTGCTCTTGTCAATGTTTAATGATACTCTTTTAAATATACAGTGATTCTCAATATATGCGACAAACTTTAAGAGCTAATTCCTGAGGTTATTTTGATCATAAAAGTTCATATGAGTATATGTCCAAAACGGTTTGGTTTTAAAGTTATTGAATGTTTAATAATAAATTATGAACTATGATTAACACATTATAATATCACAGTCGGTTCTTCAAAAACTATTGTGTTGAGAGGGAATTGTTTATTTGTCATTTCAATATTTGTCAATAGTTGTCAGAGTTTTCATTCAGTTTATTGCCAGTTCCTGTTTTCTAAAATGAATTACACGAATGCTGAAATGTGTAATATGCATTTCGTTTACGGTCTTGCCAATGGAAATTCGCGTGCTGCTAGACGTCTTTATGAAGAACGATACCCGAATTGTATCATCCCGCATCATTCAATATTTGCCCGTCTTCACTAACGTCTTAGTGAAACGGGAAATTTTAAAAAGCGAACGACAGATAACGGGCACCCATCTACAGTGAGAACTCCACAAGTTGAAGAAATGGTATTAAATGAAATTGAAATTGAGGAACATCTTACTACAAGCACCAGAAAAATTGCGTTTGCTTTAAACATTAGTCAGGCCACAGTTTGGAGAATATTGAAAGATCAACTGTTGTATCCATATCACATTCAACGGGTGCAGGCACTTTTGCTAGCAGATTTTCCGCAAAGAGTGGCTTTTTGTCAATGGATGAAACACAAAATCGCACAAAATCCTGACAATTTGGCTCAAATATTCTTCACCGATGAGGCTGCTTTCTCTAGAAACACGATTATTAATTTTCATAATAATCACATATGGGCCAAAAAAAATCCGCACGAACTAGTGAATGGCCGTCATCGACATCAATTCTCTGTCAATGTGTGGGCCGGAATTGTTGGAGATCACTTGATGGGTCCACATTTTTTACCGATGCGGTTAAATGGCGAGGTATACCGCAATTTTCTTGAAGAGGAGCTACCCCTACTGCTGGAAGAAGTTCCGTTGCAATTAAGATTATAATTGTCTTTTATGCATGACGGTGCTCCAGCGCATTTTAGTTTAGTTGCTCGCGAGTTTTTGGACAATACGTATCCAGATCGGTGGATAGGACGGGGAGGTCCACAACCGTGGCCTCCTCGGTCTCCAGACTTAAATTCTTTGGACTTTATTCTCTGGGGTCACTTTAAATCATTAGTTTATACGACTCCCATTGAAAATGTCGATGAACTGAGAAATCGTATTATCGCAGCTTTTCAAACAATTCGAAACCCCTGGTATTTTAGAACGGACTCGCCAGTCAATACGACGGGATAGAAGTTGTATTGCAGTTGGGGCGGTCATTTTCAACAGTTAGTATAAGTTAATTTTGTTTTACTAATTATTTTGTTAATTTATAATAAAAACATTAATTATGTTAACTTACTATTAAACATTGTACAACTTCAGAACTAAGCGATTTTGGACATATGTTCTTATGAAGTTTTATGATCAAAATAACTCCAGGAATCAGCGCTTAAAGTTTGTCGCATATATTGAGAATCACCCTGTATATGTGAGTCAATCGAGCGTTTCGCGGCAACAGCATGCGTTTAAAAACTTTACGCGGCGTCACACGGCTAGAGTGCTAAAACGAAAAAACCTACTTCGTTAAATCAATAAGACACTATGGTTAGCTTCATTATACATTTGTCTTGTGAGATTAACTAAAATGTTGGTTAGTTCAGCAAGTATTACAAAACATGTAATATAATTAGATTAATTAGGTAATTAAAAATGTGTTTGAAAATATACCACACTGTGAAGCATTCCTCTAACAATTATGATTTATATAATATATATAACTCAGCAGCACTACAGGCCTTGAAGGCCCTTGGCTAGAGTGCCGGAACACACACACCGAGCCACTGAGAAGCGTTGTCCGAATGGTGACCCAACCAACAACCGGTACCGCATATTGCTGCTTGACTTCCAAGATTGACAATGATGCACCCTTCCTTCTCAGCCGTGCTGCCGGCTAATTATGATTTAGTTAAAATAATAAAATATTTTGTTGGTAATCCCGCTAACAAACAAATATCTGTTGAACTAACCAAATATTGTCAATTTATTTTTTTTATTTTATTATTTTAACCTTATATTTTGTTCATTTTGATTAAGAATATTGTTAATGCAATAATATTTTTCCGACAAAGTCATGTTGGTTGACGAAATGCGTTTTTTTCTCAGTGTTGCAAATTCCAAATTTTTAAAACTGAATATTTTTGATAAGTCCGAACAATTCTAACTAACCACTTTCGCCGAAAAGCCTGTACGTTTGATCATATGTCATAACTGTGACGCGAAATTCCCCTGTGTAATCCCATTAATTACCAACTCAAATTCACGATCTTACACCCTCCATTCTCCTGCCGTCACCTGTATCGGTTCATTCCGCGAATTAATCTACCCTAGCACGAAATACACTTCCGCCAGCCTGTCTACGTTTAGGTATATACATCAACCTAGAAGGGCTCTTCGGAAGTATGCGCAAGTACATCGGTCGTCGCGTTACGAAAGCCGCCGCTAGATGGATCTCTCGCGATCGCGTACCGAGGCGCGCTTTTAATTAAATTAATTTATATTTACCGGCCTCTCGCCCTCTTATCTGGCCGCCGGTGAATTCTCCTAATTAAATTTTATTATTCCCGGCCGATGCGATGTAATGTAAGCGTGTAATCCGGGCCGTCAGGTGGCGAACGGGCTGAACCTGCCGTTCGCGTTCGTACGGAGTAGGGGCAATTTACCGAAGCCAATCTAGCATTAATCCAATTTTATAAATTAGGTTCGTGATGCGTCGACGAAAAATGGAGGTTGAGGATACTACGCGGCTGGCTGGACGGGGTTTCTGTGGATGAATAAAATCTACCTTTTTGCCGCCTTGGGTAATTTTGATGAGTGCTCTTTTATATGTTTAAAGAGAGAGTTGATAATTCTGCAGAGATGAAAAAAAGGTTTCTTCAGTCAAAGAAATATGCCTTCATTTAATGAAACGATTACTTTGTGTACGAGCAAACAAACACTTGGTTCGACCTAAAAATTCTTTTTTTTAAATGATTTATTTGAATCAAAAAAAAATATTTACCTAACAGAACGGTATGTAAATGATTATGTCCAAATTGAATGATATCTAATGATAAGAAAACCAAACTCAATCAATGTTTACAGGTAATTATTGGCTGACACGTTTCGGCTCACTGGCCATCTTCAGAGCCGTCTATTACTATTAACAAATGCAAGGAAGTTATTAAATTACTGACTTACTTACTGCTGTGTACTGATTGAATAAAATGAAAAATGCAAAACTGTTTTTTTTTTTTAATGAAAAAGAAAAATAAAATTAGCTAACTCAACGGAAAAGATTTTTTTAAAGAACGCAAAAGAACTATTAATCTCAGAGTTACCCTCGCGAATTAAAACTTTAATCTAACCACGAAAAGTAAATTCTAAGTGAATAAAATCAGACTTTCTTAACGAAAAATTGAAAAGGTTTAATATAAAATAAAAGAACAGAATTTTTAACTCAGCGACGCTACTTAACAATCAATTTATTTTACAAATTGGGTTAATTACAAAGGCGCAGAAAAAAAAAACCTTGAACTGAAGGTTCTGGCCTAAAATAAAAACTGCATTTGACTCTAAATTAAAATAGGACAATGCTATTTCCTATGCAATGCAAAAAAGAAAGGTTTTATTTGTTCAGGAAGATTATCCCAAAATACACAACCTTTGAATTTCTATCCACGTGATTTCACAATTTAAAACAATCTAAGCGTGAACAAATGCAAGAAATTTACAAAAATGAAAAAGCTAAATGCAAGAACAAAGCTTCTACTCACCCAACCGAGGTGAAAAATAAAAATGAAACAGCAAAATTGAAAAACAGAAAATTAACTCTTTAAAATATAAAGAGAGAAAAAAACTAAAATAAATCTTCCTAAACAAAAAATAATAATTGATCTTACATCTATAAAGTGCACACTTCAATATAATAACAATTATCACAATAAAAATTCCTAGATTGACTAAATAATTACAGAATTAAAATTAAACTTTCAAATTCAAAATGAATTACAAAATGGCAACAAAGGTTTAAAAATACGTCTACTCACGTCAATAGTCGAACAAGGAAGTCCTTAATAAAATCCTGCAATTGTTTTTCTTACAAAAATCCCTCTCTCCAAATCGTACAACGCAGACGTATAACATTACAACGACAATATTCAATAGAATACGCATTAAATCAGCACAAGTGAACAATAGACAAATTTAATGAATGGATTAAATTAAAAAAAAAATCTTAACACTATATAATTAAAATGATACAATAAACTCTTAAACTAAAATTAATCAAAACAAAATAAAATTGTGAAAATTCTTGGTAAATTGAAAATCAGCTGAACGAAGAAATCAAAACAAGCAAAATATGCAACTTAAACTACACTCAGCGATAAATGGGTTGTATAACCACAGCATTACGTTCAACCAGAGGCAAAAAATTAAAAGTCACAGGAAAGTTAAAGAAAGAATGTTAAGGTTTAGAAGCATAAACGCATATTCATCTATTTATATATGTATCACTACAACCTAGGGTCGCCAACCTCCATCTCTTACCTCCCCTGGCAAATGGCCCTCCCCTGCCGCCCAACCAACTATCCCCACTACCGCCAACTACCACTATTCCACCAATTACCTTTCTCCACCACCAACTAAGCACCATTGCTAACTACGTCCGCTATCACCTGCTACCTACCTACGACCTAGTTTGTGGTCGCGGTAGGTAGTAGCCACCCTCAACTGTTCCCACCACCGTCAATTACCCCCAAAACAACCAACCACCTGCCCAACCATGAATTGTACCTGTAGTTATCAACGCCAAAGAAATCTTTGCCTCAGTATATGTACGGCTAAAAGTAATGCATTTCACTTATTTTCTCCATTGTTTCAGATACCTGACTTGAGACTGTTGCTGCCAAATGGCTCCCTATACTTCCCTCCGTTCTCAAGCGAACGGTATAGACACGATGTCCATTCGACAGTGTATAAATGCAGATTACAAAGTAGTTTAGGTGTGGTGCTGAGTAGAGACGTCCACGTCAAAGCTGGTAAGCAATCCCTAATGAGATATGACTCATGGTATTGATACACACATAATATATATATATGTATGTAATCCAATTTGTAAGAAATGGTAATCTTTCACACTCGCAAACGCTATCTACTAGCTTATTTTACAAATTGATCTTGGAATCTTCAAAACCATCTGAAGAAAATCAATTAAATTATTTGGGAAGATTTGAGCCAATTTCTGCTCTCCATGCAAAGCATAGAGTGTATGTTCCAAAAAGCTAGATTTATATAGGATTTTTTTTTTAAATTTTGATTAGATACGAACTGTGGTTCAATCAGCGAAGAGATAAGACAAAAAAGATCACTTTCTATGGGCGCCTTTGGTGTTGGTTCGCCAGAAAAATTGCTTTTAGAGCTACTTCATTATTTTAACATCAGATACCTCAACTTTCTTCCTTCATTTAAACTTTACTATTATGGAGTTAGAGGCAGTCCACTTAACTGGATCGTATCGTATTTAACTGACCGCTACCAAACAGTGAAGCACGACAACCCCAGACCGTGATGTGTTCTCTGTGCCTATGAGAAACAGCATTCGCGTACGCCAAGGATCTGTCTTGGCACGTTGTTGTTTTTAATTTTTATTAATGATATCTTTTCAAGTGTCGCTATTGAACTATAACATAGTTAACTGTGCAGAAGGCACAAATCTCCTCTTCTGGGATGAAAACTTCATATCTCTTCAAGATTCTGGGGCAATTCTTTATAATAATATGATGAAACAGTGGTTCAACGCAAACGAACTAGTAGATATAACAAAATGTATTTTTTTTCAAAACTAATGATAGTCATTGAATCACCTGTAAATGTTTCACTTAATTAAGCAAACAGTGTAGAATATTAGGTGGAATCATTGATTATATAAATTTCATATGTGCTAGGCTCAACAGTGCATACTACGCTTTGGGGATATTAAAACCTGTCACTAACTATGAAGCATTAAAAACTGTTTACCAAGCAAACGTTGTTTCCAACACCAGATATGGCATTGTGCTTTAGGATCTTTCGCCGATCATAAAGAACGTGTATCAGAGAGGGAATCAATATCAACTCAAAATGGCCGCTATTTTATCATTTACTAACATTCGCTACATCTTGTGTGGTACTTGATTAATAATAAACATATATATTATTACTGTTATTATTGAAAAACAATACAGAAAGAATTTACCCAATGGACAATAATTAATTAATTAATTGAAATTATTCTCAATTACTTCCAACGATTGTCGAGATCAACGTCAGAATAATGGCTACAGTGGCGCCTAAAAACTAAAATGTATCTTCCCAAACAAAAATAATAATTGATCTTATATCTATAATGTGCACAGTTCAATATATTAACAATTATCACAAAAAGAATTCCTTGATTGGCTATATAAAAGACAAACAAAGCGAAATTTATAATATCAAAATGGCAACAAAGATATACAAAAATACGTCTACTCATGTCAATAGTCGAATCCTCTTTCAAAATCGTACAACGCAGTCGTTATTCATTCAACACATATGAATAGCAAATCCGCATTAAAACACACAAGCAAACAATGGACAAATAAATGAATGGAATTAATTTAAAAAAACTTACTCTTAAACTAAAATTTATACAAAACAAAATTAAAATTGTGAAAAACTCTCGGTAGCTGTTCTAAGCAAAGAGAACAACCAATAAACAGAAAATTGGGTTGTCTAACCACAGCAGTCTGTATCTATCAAATTCGCAATTAAAAATAGAAAATAATGCCGAAAGTTGGCTTGTTTATTCCTATATGATAAAAGTGTCGCTTTAATATTAAAAAATATTTCTAGTGACGTTTTACGTTACTCAGTTTCAAACAGAGGTCCTAACATAAAGATTATTTTTTTTTACTTGATACGCCTCTGTAAGTAGCTAAAAATTCTAATGAAATTTGCTTACCAACTTATGCAGATTCCCAACACTATTTTGCTGAAATATCAATTCTTTTTTTTTTTTTTTCGTTATAAATTCAAATAACTTTTTCCGATTTCACAGACAGTAGATTAAACTCGGACTGAACTATCTTCAGTTGCGCCTCATCCTCGGATTCCGCTTTCACGGCAAATTACCCATTCTTCTCGTCCCCTCCTGCCGTCAGTAGGGGCGGTTTTTTACTTGGCTGGCGAATTTCTCGAATTACTGTTTGCTATGATTTGATGCTTACGCTATCGGATTTCTGGTGAATTTAACCGAGTAGGCGCGTAAGCGAACTAAAGGCTCTGTGGAGGAGGAGAAGAGTGGGAGGGGAAGGGGGCTGTTAGACGGATTTAAACGCCGGGGCGAATCCATTGTTCCGGTAGTATTTAAAAAAGGAATTGAGAGCTTTTCTTCCGCGCGCAGCATTTACATAAACCCCTTACCCGGTGCACGAAACCGTGGTTTAGACTAAATTGGGATTTATATCATGCAAATGGGGAGGAGTAAGATGGAAGGAAAAGGATGAAAGGAAATCGGGGATAAAAATTAGAAAGAAAAGAGATGCTTGACAAAAACGTTTAATCCGGACGTTATTAGTTTCACATATTTTTTTGTACAGTGTGGTAAGCACTTATGGAATACGTTATCGTAGAATTTTATGAAAAATGCTCGAAAACGTCAATTTTCAATTTTAAAGATACATCTTCTGGATAAAATTTGAAAAATACAGAGTGATTCATGTAAATGCAGCAGATGAACATCCTGTCTATTTTCTTTATTTTTGAAGTCTTCTTAATGAATTGATTTCAGAAGAATATTCACTTCCCGTGACGAGGAATATTGAAACCAATCCGAAATTTCCGCTGTGCTGCGACCACAGAGTAATCATTTTTGTGATAAGCTTTGATTACAAAAGAACCTTGATTACCGGACCACAATTCCATGATTACTAAATAGCATAAAATGTCAAATCGTCCCTAACATCCAGAAATATTACATAGATATTTTTAAAAATATATTTTATAAATATTTTTCGTGAGAGGTTTTCGAATATATTTTTCATATTTTTTGCTAAATATAGATAAAATATTCAATTAAAATATTTATTCCATAATTAGAAAATTGAGATTTTTTATGCAATCTATTTAATTTGTCAAAATGAACTAAAATTGTTCTTGGTTATTTAGAATGTATAACGTCGATAACGAAAAGTTGAAACATACATAAAGTTGTCTAAAAGGGAAGAACTTGTTTTTTCACACTCACCATACAATTAATAATCAATAATTCTGGCATCTTTTAAGGCATACCGAAGTTATCAATTAATCACTATTTTTAATTGAAGTGTTCTAAATAAAAAACAAACGTATTTATTATCATTTTATTTGAATAAGCCAATAAAAATGAAAAATACTCATTTTAAGTCTAGCCTTGCTGGTGCCAGTACAACTCTATGGCTTTTTTATATCTTCGGTAGTGCGCTCTCATGGCGTTTCCTTGTGCCTCTAAAAACAATGCCCGTTGTATTAATCATACCATGAATAAAACATCGTACAACATTATCAACACCCTACTAATACATTTGAGTGGTAGCTACATTCTAATACTTACGATACTTATTTTACTTTATTTCATAATATTGAAAACATTCTCGTACAAACAATAAAACAACACAACGTATTCTAACCTCTATTTGAGGTTATGACGCTTATCTACCGAGATGAATCTCTTAAGCAAATCAACTAGCAATTTATCTGGTAGATGCAGTACATATATGATGCATAAATTCCTACAATTAATATTAAACGATTTCTGTACATAGCGATATTGAGCATTCCAATTATCTATAAATGCCATGACATGTTCAAAATTTTGCTTACCTGGTAGTCACCACAAAAACTAAAACCACACCCCGCAACAATTAATTACACAGTTAACCCTAATCGCCCTAATCGTGTACTATTATAAACTGTAACATGTAACGACAACGAATGAAAACGTTGATAATACGCACGTGCGCGTATGCATTCTATTACCTAATCCATAGACGCATAAAACAATACTAAATCATATAACACGACACCGGAAATGAAGAGGTGAAGTGTTGACGTCGCAACTTACAAATATTACAAATAATATAATACAAAACCCCAGATATATTAATAGAAAAGTTACAGCGCTCAACTTAGATACTAATTAAATCATATTAGATATATATTATCTAATTTAATCTTTAAATTATCATTTATAATTTTAAATAGGTACATACCTACTTAATATGTATGCATATTTTACCCATTTTATATTATTCGTCCTACGTACCAAATGTACAAAAGCAAAAATTCAGTCTTTTTTTTATATGAAATAAATATATACAGAAATACAAAGGAAAATATTCTTGCAGAGTTATGAAAAATATATTGAGAAAACATTTGCAATAAAATATTATTAATGCTACACAACATATATATTTTTAAATGTTTTCCTAATATATTTTCTATAATATATTTTGTGCATATTATATTAATATAACAAATATTCAAGAAAGAATTAATATTTTTTAAATATTTATAAAATATGAAATAAATATAGTTCGTCACTGGAGATTTGACGAGTAAATCCATAAGATTAATTTTAAAATATTAACGTTTTGAAAATCTTCCCGTACCACGGACCACCTTGTATAAACAATAGCACATTTTACATTTAAAGACAAACTACATTTTTCTTTTTAATTACCGTCAAAATTACACGAAGGTGTTATGCCGCTCAGCAATTTGTGGTGCAGAAAGGTTGCATGTAGATAATTCTCGCGATAAGGGGTTTTGACGATCAGGCATCGTAATCTAGTAATCGCGCTGGCAAAAATGACGTTCTTACAATGCCCATGGAACAGAAGGTGTAAAGAATGTGTCGGAAAATTGATTGGGAGCAACTGCGTACAGCAACAGGCAATTCGGAGGTACAGATGTGACCAGAAAAATTATTTTTAGAAATGATATAATTGTTAGTTAGAAAGGAATTCGAAGCATTTGCTGTGGTATGGACCAAGAGAGATGAAAGTCACCGTCCAATATCCGCAAACTATTTACGACTGGGAGAAAGTAAAATCCGTCCACCGGAGGACTAAAGGATAAGCAGAAAGTGAAGACCCATGTATCTAAAAGAGATTCTACATATCCACTCTTCACCCGTTACATTAGAGCGTCGGCCTTAGGCTGATCTCGTGTAACTTCCGCTTCCCGCTTGGTTGCACTAGAGCGTCGACCTGCGGCTAATCTCGTGTGATTTTCGTTTCCCGTTTATTACGTTGGAGCGTCGGCCTACGACTGATCTCGTGTAATTTCCGCTTCCCGTTTCGTTGCACTAAAGCGTCGGCCTACGGCTAATCTCCTATGGCTACCATTTATTACGTTGGAGTGTCGGCCTACGACTACACCTTGCGTAATTTCCGCTTGCCGTTTTGTTGCACTAGAGCAGCAGCCTACGGCTAATCTCCTATGCCTACCATTTATTTATTTATTTATTTAAGTATAAGTACAAAAACAGGACTAGCCCAAGAACATTGTACTCTTAAGACATAAGAAAAAAAATAAAGTACGTAAATGCTAAGTGCAAAAATTAACAATTGATTATATATATATTTCTATAAGAAAAAGAGATAAGAACAACAAAAAAATTATAAGAATTGCAACAACAAATTATATCAAAGAAAAGAAGGAACGAACAAGACGTTTTTTAAATACGGCCGGAGAGTCATAAAAGATATCGATATCATTATTGAATTTAAGATTATCATTATATAATCTCATTAATCTGTTAATAGGGGATTTCTGGAACGCAAATGTGCGACACAAAGGACTATGGAATAATATATCCGCTCTGGTAGTACGAGATGGAATTTTAAATGTAACTAATCCCACCAATTCAGTACAATCAATACCATTATTAAGAAGCTTTTTAAGAAAGAGTAAATCTCTGAGCTGGCGTCGCAGATAAAGTGGTAAAATGCGAAAATACTTACAGGCATCTTCATAAGACGAATAGGCGTAACAGGCCTTAAATGATAGAAATCTTATAAATTTGCGTTGAAGAGATTCAATATTATTAATGTAAACCCCAGACTTCGGAGACCAAACTACAGAGGCGTAAGCGACAACACCACCAATGTGGGCAAAGTATAAGCTCGTAAGACAATTGACACTACGAAAAGGCTTCGACGTTCGCATCAAAAATCCTAACATCTTATTGCATCTATCAACAACATAATCAACATGAGAATTGAAAGTCAATCCACTGTCCAACAAAACACCAAGATCTTTAATATAATCAACCTCTTTTAAAGGCGGTGTTATTAATCGTGTAAGGAAAACAAATAACTTTTTTATTGCGAGTGAATTGAATGAAATTACATTTGCTAAGATTAAGAAACAACTTATTACATGCACAATAGTCAATCAGCCTATCAAGGTCACATTGCAGCTTCTCACAGTCTGTGATGTTACGTTTTGTTACGTTAGAGTGTCGGCCTACGCCTGCACCTCGCGTAATTTCCGCTCTCCGTTTTGCACTAGAGCGTCGACCTACGGTTAATCTCGTGAGATTTTCGATTTCCGTTTATTACGTTGGAGCGTCGGCCTATGCTGATCTCGCGTAACTTCGGCTTCCCGGTTCGTTGCACCTGAGCGTCGGCCTTCGACTGATCTCGTGTAGCTTCCATTTATTACGTTGAAGCGTCGGCCTATTACTAGGTCAGCTGCACCTTGCGTAATTTCCACTTTTCGTTTCGTTGCACTAGAGCGTCGGCCTACAGATGTCGCGTGATTTCCGTTTATTACGTTGGAGCGTTGGCCTTCGGCTGCACCTCGCGTAGTTTCAGCTTCCCGTTTCGCTGCGCTAGAGCGTCGGTCCACGGTTGACCTCGTGTGATTTCCGTTTATTACGTTAGAGCGTCGGCCCACACGTAATCTCTGTTCTTTTCTCGACATACGAGTGCATGCGTCGGTTTGTATCACAAGTTTTACTTTTAATTACCATTTCGCGAATTACTAATCACGCACAACGCAATTGTACGCACGTACGAGTTTACTAGTTTATTTCCATCCGTTATTGGATTACGATCTTGACTAGTTTAATCTTTGTTAAATGTTTAAAACGAAAATTTAGTAGTTTATACACCAACTTTGCTTTATCGTTTAAACAATTTGAATCGCCGTTGTCAAACCGTTCATTTCAAGTTATCATTTTCTTTGTATATATACCGGGTGTCCACACTTAAGTGTGCACTATTGATAACTTTGTTATCTTTGGAGGTACAGAATCGGTCAAATGGACAAAGTAGGTAGTATTTTTTATGGCGGTTACAATTGTGAAAACAGAAAAACAATTGAGCGTCGCGTTCTCTAGATATTCGTCCAAAATTATGTTTTTTTTGATGGAACGCCCTGTATATTTTTTGCAGTTTAAAAGAAAATTCCACACTGAACAAAAAAGTCTTAGTATACTATTATAAAAAAATATCAAATAAAATATCGATATACCATGGAAAATTAAAGCGTACATTGTTTAGTAGCTGTCAAATTATTTATATTTGTTGTTGTTAAAGTTACTGTGCGGAAAAAGTACTATTTTTACAATTTTTTCAACCGTAACAATGACATTTACTCATTTCGAAAAGTGTGATATGTTGGAGTTGTGCTTGCTGTTTTACAAAAATTCAGATAGAGCGGTAGAACGTTACATTCAGCAATTTCCTGACCGCGATGTACCAGACCTCGCTATTTTTAAAACTTTATCGAAGATTAAGAAGCAACGAAACAATTTTTATAAAGAAGAGGAAAAAAAAGATTTTATATTATCACAAGAGATAAAATAAATGTGTTGGCATATTTTCAGGTACATCCAAATAATTCTGTAAGGGATTTTCCAGAGAATCAGGTATTCTCGTAACACGATCCATAAAATTCTGAAAAAATATAAATATGTTCCCTTTAAATATCAGCCTGTTCAAACTCTACTTTTGGGCGATTATCAAAGACGATTAACTTTTGCTCAAGTGTTTATCAATGCTTTTGAAGAAAATCACAATTTCTTTAGACACATTTTATGGAGTGATGAAACTTTTCTAATCGCGGGATGTTCAATAAAAGAAATAATCATTACTGGAGTCGTGAAAACCCATTTGTTGTTTATCCTTGTAATCCCCAACACCGATTTAGTTTAAATGTTTGGTGTGGTATAATCGGATCCCGAATTGTTGGGCCATTTTCTATCGGGGTTCTTAACAGAGAAAGATATGTGCATTATTGACAGAAATTTTAGAAAATTTCTGGATGAATTAAATTTGGTAGACAGACAGATTATTTACTTTCAACAAGATGGAGCGACCGCACATAATCACCGTGACACAAGTGAGTTATTAGGAAGATTATTTGGAAATAGATGGATTGGCACAAATGGTCCTATTCAGTGGCCCGCGCATTCACCTGACATGACGCCATTAGATTTCTTCTTGTGGGGAACAGTAAAAAATCAAGTGTACAAACATAGATATGCAACAGTGGATGAGCTTCAGGAAAGAATTTCCAACATCATTGACGACATCGACGGTAGGACAATTTTAGGAGCTACTCGTAATGCTCACAAAAGATTGATAAAATGTATTGAAATGGAAGGAGGTGTCTTTGAACATTTAATTTGAGTAATTTTCATGACTATTTTTGTATTTATTTTTATTTGTTTATTAAATTAAACGCTTTAATGAATGTGACGCTTTAATTTTCCATAGGTATATTAATTTCATGCTAACAAAGCAAAGATAAAGATTTCTCAGTAACTATTTTATTTGACATTTTTTTATAATAGTGTAGTAAGACTATTTTGTTCAGTTTGGAATTTTCTTTTAAATTGCAAAAAATATACAGGGCGTTCCATTAAAAAAAAATATTTTGGACGAATATCTAGAGAACGCGATGCTCAATTGTTTTTTCTGTTTTCACAATTGTGACCGCCATAAAAAATAGTACTACTTTGTCCATTTGACCGATTCTGTACCTCCAAAGATAACAAAGTTATCAATAGTGCACACTTAAGTGTGGACACCCGGTATATGAAACCTTATTGTTCATTTTAATATTATTATATCATAAATATAGAACAAACAATGTTATCCCATACCATAACGAATCAACACAAGCACACTCCGTACATCGGATACAAAAAACACATTAGTGAAAAAGCAATATAAGATACGAAAAGTATCTTCCCAATTTCATTCTTCTTTTCCCGTTATTTTCTATTTCTCTCTATATTTCCCCGTTCCATCATCAAGTCTAATCGACCGCACGAAACGAACTCATTCAACCGTATCTGAATAGAAGGAGGTGCTTCAACATTGTCGGCGGTGTAGGCGTATTATAAGCTGGCGGCTACCGACTATAAGGATACAGACGTGGATGTTCGTATTGTGCGCATTAGTGGGATTAAGTACTCGACGGTAATGCGATTACAGGGCAACCGTACGCCGCCGTATATAGTAGGAGCCGAATTACCAGTTGCGGAGGATTCATTCCAATAATTGACGTAAATACTGGAAAATAAGGATGGCGGCCGCTAGGCCGATCTACCTCGGTGAACTGGGAGTGCATCGTGGATGGGATTACCTCGCGAAAATTGCTGAATGGTAGCTACGTATGAGAACACGTTTTATCAAAGGGTGTATGGTTTTTCAATTTAGCAGTTAATTTCTACAGAATACAGAAAGACAGATGTATAAGGGGAAGTGGAAATTAACATAAAAAGTAGGAAATAAACGTAAGTTAATTTTGGAAAGATCACAAACCAAAGATATAGAATAGGTATAGAAAAAGTAAGCTGATTTATTTATTTGGCATCTGTAATAATAAAAGAGTGATGAATAAATTGCAGTAGAAATAAAATATAGAATCAATGGTATTGTTAGCAAGTTAAGCGTATGGGCATTAATTAGTTAGTGAGTTGAGTTAGTGAGTAGCGCACTTTACTGCGTTTGCCACTATGAACATACCACTAACAGAGGAAATCACACAAAATTTGTTACGATTTTTCCTTTCGTTTACCTCGTATTCATTTGTGTCGAGTTCATCTCCGTCTCGGCTAGCTTTTCGACAGGTTTTTGTAACTCTATTTCCTTCTTTTATCTTGAGAGATGCTCCTGCGTCTTGTAGTTTTACTAACGTCTTCTTGTTCTTGGGCAGTTTGGATATTTCTACACATTTGTAGATTTTATTGGAAGTTTACTTGAAATAATCATTGGCCGTATCTTCGCTTGTGGTTGAAGTGGAAATTTCGTGATTTCGGCGGCGGATGTATCTGATATTTTGGGATATAATTTGAGAACCACGCGTCTCCAACGCCATTTCGTTTCTTGTTTCTCTTCTTCGTTGAAAAACCTCGTTAATTAACAGTAAACCAAATTTTGTTACTTCTTTTATTCTACTAATTTTGGGATTTCTGTTGTTTTAGAGGTTTTTTTTTTTTATTTCCCTTATTCTTAACTCTGGAATCTTTCATTCGTCTTGTGTAAGATTTTTAATTACCCACGTGCGGCTGAGAATTTTTGCGACTTCTTAAGTTCTTCGGAGAACCCACCTCCTTCGGAATTCACACTGGACTACCTGTTTTGGCTGCTGCCGAGTCAGTCCTGGAAGTTTCGCCTTGACTGTCCGTATAGGAGAGGATTTCCACGCCCTGTTAACAGCCGATCTAGAGCAAAGCTAAGTTGCACGCTTTTTTTAGTAGTCTCTCTCTCGTATAAAATTTAGTAATAGAAATCCACCCCCGATCATTTATTATTTTTGTGTATTTTCTTTCACGATCCTGTAAATTTATAAATAAAACAAGTAAATCATGTAGATTGAACGATGAGTAAACTAATTTATGTAGACACTGATGTAAACAATAACTGCCATGTTGAAAAGCTGTTGTTTGAAGTGAAGTCAGGTTTACAAATTCAGATCCCGATGGCTCATCCGCTGTCCTTAATGTTTATACTGTGGTATAACACTAAAAGCGTATCCAGTTTCTGGCTATTAAAGTGTCGTTAGCATTCCTGTATAAACCTACTTTCATTGTAGCAATGGATGTTGGTAGCATAACACTAGAAACGGACTCGAGTATATGCTCATCAAGGCGTCATCTGTGTTTCTTTATAAACAACATGGTAATAGCTAAGAAAGTCGCTGTTGTTCTTACCCTACAAGTTCCATTTAAATCGGTAAGATACACTTATCTGTGTTCCCTTGTTAGTCATAGCTAAAATCGACGTTTTCTGGTTTATGGAGAGCTGCCTTCTCTTCCTCTTGTTCTTTTAAAATCCCTTTTTTGATTTTGATTCGCATTTCTTCTAATATTACTTATAAAAGAATCTAACACCAATAATTTTGCCATTTAAATTTTTCTTTATGCCAGATTTCATTCTCTTTTCCTCGTACCATTAAATTAAAAAGAAGCATCCTTATCTGTGAAGGACAAGCGGACCCACCCCTAGATCCTCGAACGGCCTAATTAAAGTTCTCATCGCTCTAAATCGTATCTACGTGAAAAATCTACACCCAGACCCCTACCACCCACGTACCTGCCTCCCCTCCCCTTTCTGGAAAGTCTTCCCTTTCGAGTCTACGTCGAGCATTCCTATCCTAAAAGTCAGAATGAGGGTCCGGCCTTAATTATTCCTGCGTCGTGTTCTCTCGAAGCTTCTAAATAGCTGGCATACCCTCACCTCTCAACTTTTCAACGGAACCCCATCTAGCGGGGCATTCCAGAAGTATTTTGACGTGAACACAGCGGCAGCAGCAACATAATAGCCTTTCTCTTCTCTTGTAGAACATCAAAAGTATCTGTGCGTGGGGGAGGAATTTTTTTTCGAGAAACCTTTTACCGTAGCTCCCGAAGTTAAAGTCCCTGATGGGGATGGTGCAAAACTTTAATTATGTAGCTCTGATATTTTTTTGTAGTAGTTAAAATTTTATACGCTATTATCGATTTTAGTGGTGAATTATGGAGTGTCCGCCCGTATAGAATGGAGACAGGTGCGGGGGAGACGAGGCGGCGCGATCTAAAAATGTCAAAGCGATTCTCTTTTGATGATGGTGATGGGCAAACGCGCCGTTGGCCATATTAAACGTTAATTCTGGCGACAGAGGGCGCCGGTTCGCTCGTATTCTGACGTTGTATGCACGTGAAATGCTCGAATGGAGACGCTGAACACTCGATTGGCTATCAAATTTAATACAATGAGGGCAATTCACCTACAATCAACGCCCATCGCATAAAGAATTCATGATTCAAACATAAATGCTGTTTAAAAGAATATTATTGAAATGGTTATAAAGAATTTTATAGCAAATCTGTGTAGAGTTTAATTTTGCACCTAATAAACGATAATATATGTTGTATTTCTTCAAGTAATGACAATAGCTTTGTTCGCTGTGCGAATCAGAACTTAATTGGAAACTATTTCGGTTTTTCCAGTGCGCATGATTCAAAAAGGGTTTGTAGTTTGAAATTAGTTTGATAATTGCTCTGCGAACACATCCAAAACCGACACTACTGCCATTTGCGTCCAGCAATTGGAATTTATATGTCAGTCGGCGGAGCACACGGCGCAGTGTATCTCTCTCGTTTAGTGCGCATGAGCGAATTTAAAATCCACAGGAAATCCGTGAACTTTCTGGATTAATCACAAACTGTCACTGACTACAATTTAATACTGTGCGAACACCAAATTTTAAATTACCAACGGTCGAAATACAAAATTGTTGCACTGCGAACGCACAGCTGTTATTACGCATGCGTCGTTCAGTTGTGGATAGTTTCTGATTGCACAGCGAACAAACCTAACATTACATTCAGAAAGTTAATCAACAGCAAGTACTAAAGATAATAAATGAGTGACTAATAACAAAAACTATTTTTTTTAAAATGAAAGGGAGTAACAAAAATAAGAAATTATGTAAAAACAAAAACAAAAGTATATGTCTAAGAATCAAAAACATCTAACAAAATTCATTAATATTGTAATTACACGTGTTAATTCGACCGGGTCGGGAAATCCCGCTTGATTGGACTATATTTCGGGACAAGATTTCCCGTACCGATGCTTGTCGGGAAATCGGGATTCCCGATAGCTTGAAATGGTAAATGTACAGGTATTTAAATTTAACTATTTTTTTTTTAACATTGGGGAAGGTGAGAGGGAGGGGTATGAAAAGGAGAAATTATGTTTTTGTCACAACATCGGGGCAGAGGATGGATTAAAAATGTTTTAAATGATCTTTTTTTTTGAAATCGGAGGCATAAGAGGGGAAAGGAGATGGTTTTTTTTAAATGATAAAATTATTCTTTCAACAACACCCGGAGGAGGATGCCTTAAATATATTTTAATCATATTTTATTAACATTGGAAAGAATGTGAGGGGGAGAGGGATGATTTTACTTTTATTAAACGAAACCATTTATGATGCTTTGGAACCTAGTACTAAGCGAGTTAAAGTTTCGATTCAGGTAGTAGAGGATAGAATCGAATATCTTTTTACGCTCGGAAACTTATAATATATTTTTGTATATACTTCATTTACTGTAACAGACGAGGTACGTCATTACTTGCAAATTCGGGCCATGCAATACCATATTATTAAAATAATCAACTAACATATAACTTATTCATGTTCAATTAAAGATACTATGTTGGTGCCTACTGCTTTTTAAATTGCATGCTTGTCACATCTTCCCAATGTATTCCCACCAATTTAGTTATAGCTGTCAACTGTCAAAGGTTGTATTTGCATTTGCAGTAAAGTGTGAGAATTTGCGTTTATACTTGGTATATATTTATTTAAAATAAGTAGTATTACAACTAAACCGTATCGAAACCATTGTGTAAACAATGGAAGGAGTTAATAGTTTCGTTAATCGTATATTTCGACGCAGAACACGAGAACAACTGGCCATTACTCCTGTTAACTTTCGTGCGAGGAGTATAAAATCCATATATTTTCAATGTCATATTCTTTACAGTATTTCGCTTTTAGAGAGTAACGAGTGTTCTAAACATTTATGTTGCAAACATAATCAAAATTTCATCCATGAGTAAACAAGGAATTACATCCACTAACCCAAAACGAAAATGCATACGAAATAAATGTAAAAATTTATTATTATATATTATTCTAGTCATTGTCAATGTGCTATTGGAAACACAATTTATGACAAGTACGAAAACAGTGAGTATATAAATATTGTTTACAGAAGTGGTTCTTCACATACATTTTCAGACAACATAACACATTAAACATTTTGGACAGTGTTCTTAAAGAAAAAGACTTTTGTATGGTTGCAACACATTGTTGTGGTAGATATTATTTGTTCTCAAAGAAAAGGAAGTTTGTTACAAAACGATGGATGTAATATGGCAGATCGGAGGATGCATACAATAGTATAAAGCGGATTGAATTAAATTAGTCTGGAAATTTGACGTACTTGGTGTACAACATATTGAAACGAAATTAGAAGTAGTAAATCAGAGAGACTGGTTTGGATAGAGAAGAAACTTGCATACTAATCGTTACTGTGAATACTTTAAGCGATAATGGTCCCGATTAAATTTATTGTACTCACTTGTGCTTTTTTGTTATTTTTTTCCACTGCTATCATGATCAACATACTTTAAATCCTGATTTTCAAAAAGAATCATCACTAATATTAACGGTAAATGTTATTTTTAAGAGTTTGTTTACCTGTCAAAAGTGTTTGACAGTTAAATAACCTAACGGTTTGTTTACGCTTTGACGAACAGAAAATTTGCAACACGGTCGTGACGTCATAGCAAACTGACTCACGTAGTACCTCGTCTGCTATAATAAATAAACTATACCACTGGCATATTCATTTAGACACTGACAAGGTTTTTTTTTGCTTTAGATGCAAGACTTTTTTTGTTATATACATATAAAATTATAATTCTGTATCACATATTATATAGGAACTTTGACGCTTCTTAATCGCGGCAGGATTTGAAAAAAAATTTAAAAATTAAAAGTATAAAAATCGAACTTTAAAAATTCAAAAAAATTAAAAATTTCAAAAATTAGTTATTTTTTGAAATTTAAAAAAAAATTTAATTTTGTTAAAAAATCTGAAATTTTTAAATCTTGAAAATTTTTCAACTCTGACGCTTAATCGCGTCAAGAGTTAGGATAAACGTTGATCGATATTACTGAAAATGCATTGGTCCGAAAAATTGAAAAATCTAAAAATTCATAAATTTTAGAATTTAAAAATCTAAAAATTCAAATATTTCAAAATTATGAAACTAAAAAATTTTGAAAATTTTAAAATTAAAAAAATTTAAAAATTTCAAAAATTTCAAAAAAAAAATTTTCCCAAAATTTTTTAAAAATTCTGAAATTTTTAAATTTTCAAAATTTTTAATTTTTAAAATTTTTAATTTTTAAAATTTTTAAATTTTCAAAATTTTCAATTTTTAAAATTTTTTTAATTTTAAAAATTTCGAAATTTTTCATTTTTCAAAATTTTTAAATTTTCATAATTTTGAAATATTTCAATTTTTAGGTTTTTAGATTCTAAAATTTTTGAATTTTTAGATTTTTAAATTTTTCGGGTCAATGCATTTTCAGCATCACCGATCAATTTATCCCATTTATCCTAACTCTTGACGCGATTAAGCGTCAGAGTTCCTAATAATTAATAATATGTGTCTCACAGAATTATAATTTTATAATATGTGAAATATAATAAATATGGTGAAAACGTATTAAAATAAGAATAAAAAAATAATCTCGCATGTAAAACAAAAAACCTTATGTTAGAAAATTGAATTATTTACAACTATAATTGCACTCGAAATAAAAGGCAAGAGATCTTAGAACAAAGGCTTATAATATTATTCAATGATAACATAAGTATAGCGAGAGGCTGCTGTTTTTTTTTTTCTTTTTTCGAAATATCGGGAGAGAGGATGCATTAAAAATGTTTCAAATCATTTTATTTTACATCGGAATGGATGAATGGGGAGAGGGAAGAGTTTTTTAAATACAAACATCGGGGTAGGGAATGTTTTACATGATATTTTTGTTTTAAGTAGGAACACTTCACTGGCTGACACACAGATGATTTTGACGCAACAACATCATACATATGCTATATAATTGAAATCACTAATATAATAGATTTACCACAACAAACAACATTGTTTTGAGCTGTGCAGTGTATATAGTTTTTAAGCGGTCGCGCATATCCGCCATGTCGCAGCCAGGAATTTAATTACATTTTCTATAAAGGACGAGGTACCAAATTATAACGCACGGTGACAACAGGCTGGCGATCTATTATAATAATCCATCAAAACGGAGCGCCCCCTCTACTTGTTTTCGCGTTCGGAGGGCTGACTGCTGGTTGTTTTTATAGTCGATTAGGCGCAAACATTCCGACCTCCGACGGAATAACAGCAGCGGAAAGGCAATTATTGTGCCGTGTCGTCGCTCTTAAATATTTTAACAGCACGTGCGACACGCACGCCTTATTAAAATGTACGTATAAATTGCTGCGACTATATGAAGTACATCTCTTTTATCTATTTACATACCTACATTTATTATTTAATTTCTTTTTCTCTTGGTTTTTAGGTCGTAAATATTGAAAACATGAATGAGTACTACGACGTTTCGCTTTATTGCGAAGCTTTTTCAAGTAGATAAATATAAATGTAAAAAGTGTAAATTATCAAATTTTTTAGCAAATTGCCTTAAAAATATCGCGTTCAAAAATGGTTACTATATGAAAGATTCCTGGCAATTCAAAGAATTTATAGACAACATTAAATTAAAACCGAATTTCAAAATGATATCCTTAGATGTAGTATCGCTATACACAAATACATCATTAGACCTAGCAAAACAAATTATACGTAAAAAATGGCAATTAATTGAAAATTTTACAAATACACCTATCACAGAATTCATTAATGCATTAGAATTAACACTAACACAAAGATATTTCCAATACAGAAATAAATTTTATAAACAAATTTTTGGATGTGCAATGGGTTCACCAATTTCTAGTATCATTGCACAAATTGTTTTAGAGTATACAGGGTGTATCAAATAAAAAAGTAAATTTTGCTTGGGTGTTAACTACACGACATATAAAGCACAAATCCACAGAAAACGGATTTCATCATTAAAGAATAAAAAAAAAGCAAAATTTAGAGCCAAAAATTCTTTAGTCCAGGCCTGATGCAAGCAAACGTCATGTTAAGCACCCGCTAAACGTGGTATTATGTATAAATACATTCACTCATTTAGTATTATTCTTAATGGTATGCCGTAAGTTCATTTAACGTCATTCTGAATAAATAAAGGCCCTTGTAAAAGTAGCAAAACTGAGGCATTTTAAATTTCTTCTTTTTATAAAATAAACATTTCTTTTTTGTAAATTTTCCCATTCTACGTAAGTCTACAAAGTATTATTTTTAATATCCTGATAAGACGTTCGAGTTTCCACCGGAATTGCGACTTCAGTAGTTACAAAAAACATAAATATTTTTCCTTGCTTTGTCGAATCGAGAGTTAGTTGATAATAAACGGTACCACATGAATCTGAGTTATTTCTTTTGGATTTATTTCATCATATAACACAAAATGAATTGAATCGAATTACACAGAAATAAATGTAGATACAGAAAATTTGCAAACACGCCTTTTTACTATGATATCGCGCAAAAATGAATCTATACATTCCCGCGCTTTTGCCGATGCATTTTCTTTATATGAAATCATGATGGTCCTGAAAAGGATCGTTTTTTTCGAGACGGAAAGAATTTAAATAAAATGTTCGAAGTGGCTTGCACTCCAAGCGGCGATCTACACAAAACTAACAGCGGTAATGGCTGAATGATAGTGGTATGCGGGGGTATACTCGGGACAGCATTTAGGTTGGGTACAGGTGCGGCTCTAGCCCACGGCATTTATAAAATATTTTTTTCTCGTTAATGCTTACAGATAGACCCCCTGTGCATTAAGACTTTTTGATGATGATGATGATTACAGCTGC
This sequence comes from Protaetia brevitarsis, assembly GCA_004143645.1. NCBI lineage: Eukaryota > Metazoa > Arthropoda > Insecta > Coleoptera > Scarabaeidae > Protaetia > Protaetia brevitarsis. The sequence goes on along the minus strand of RXPK01000261.1, from coordinate 2,664,514 downwards.
TACATATTATTATATTTACCTCTATATCTGATACACCCTGTATAGAAGAAAAAATTTTAAATAAAATAAATTTCGAAATAATTTTTTTCAAAAGATATGTAGATGATTGCATAACCGCGTTAGAAGAAAAAAAATATACCAGTTTTACTTGAAAATTTTAATTCCTTTCATCCAAGATTAAAATTTACAATTGAAATCGAAGAAAACAATAGCAATACCCTTTTTAGACCTCAAACTCATCAACGATGATAACAAAATTCTAACTAAATGGTATACTAAACCAACATGGTCTGGACGTTATCTAAATTTTAAGTCTTCACAACCTTTATCTCAAAAAGTTAGTGTTATTATTAGTTTAGCTGACAGAGCAATAAAATTAACAAGTCCAGTTTTTCGATCAGATACTATTAACAAAGCAAAAAATATTCTAGAACAAAATAATTATCCAAATTCTCTTATAAACAAAATATTCAAACAAAGAATTTTCTCTTGAATTTTTATAATAAATCAACAAAAAATGTAAATAATAGTCAAACAATTACAAAATTTATAAAAATTCCTTATGTTAAACATTTATCCGAAAAAATAAATCAAATTTTCAAACCATATAATTACAAAATTGCCTATCAAAATACAAACAAACTACAAAACCAAATCTATTCCAAATTAAAATCAAAAATTGAAAACAATAAAACATCTCACATAGCTTATAAAATAGACTGTCAAAATTGTAATGGTGTATATATAGGTGAAACCATGCAATATTTGGAAAATAGAATAAAAGGACACAAATTTAATAAAAATCTTACAGCTTTAAAAAAACATGAAATAACTCAAAATCATACCTTTGATTTCAACAACGTAACAATTTTAAACAAAGAACAAAATTTAAAAACACGTAATATACTTGAAATAATTCAAATTTATAACCATAAAAATGCAGTCAATGATAAAACCGATATACAATATTTCACAAAATTATATAGTTTAATTTTATAACTAAATACAATTTTAAAATTTTTAAAGAACTATTTAATTACAAAATTCAAAAACAAATAATCAAAACATTCTATTTTAAAAGGCAATCTTTAAATAAAACATAATAATATATTCAAAATCATAGTAAACAAAACAATTTGTCATTTATTAAACAAAAACATTTTATTTATCATTTACACTTTTTACATTTATTTATATACTTGAAAAAGCTTTGTAATAAAGCGAAAAGTCGTAGTACTCATTCATGTTTTCAATATTTACGACCTAAAAACCAAGAGAAAAAGAAATTAAATATTATATACATGGTCAAGAATTGAAGCTTTTAAAAAAAAACCTACATTTATTGTATATATTGCACATACGTGTAGATACATCGTTTCGTCTTTTTATTTCGGCGAAAATTCGAGTGAATCACGCGAAAATATAAACGGGGGAAAAAAAATAGGAAAAGAATGAACCGGTATCTATTCGAGTATATCTTATTTCGAATTCGGAGTTTCCAGCCAATTTTACGCAACGTCAAAAAGAACGATCTGGTGTTCGCGATTCAAGATGACATCGAAACGACAGAATCGTCATCTGAAAGAAATAGGAAGCGTCAAGGAGGATACCAACGCGCCCTACTAGCGATAGTACAGCAATTTTATTGGATATAGAGTGAAGATTACTTGTCGTGGATGATTTCGGTGTTACGAATATAAAAAAATAACATGATAGAGTTACATACTTATTGCTATGGCAATGTATAAATAAATCAAGATAATTTAACACTCATTTAAAACAAATTCCAAAGCGTAGGAAAAACGTGCATAGCTCGTTGCGTGCCTTAAATGTAAAGTATTAAATTGTTATTAATGATTATTGTTAGTTCAAGCTTTCCTGGTGTTTTTGTGAATATTGTTCCGAGAAATTTATCTTTCTTCGAGATGTTATATTTTAGTAATATGTTGTGTATTCGCTTCCCGTATTTTAATATCATCAGTTATGGTCTTCTATTTAAATTTAGATTGACCCTTCCTTTGGCATCGATAACAATCGAAGCAGATAACCATTTAAGCGGAATTTAAATGACGTACTCTTCCTAGGGCCACTACAAAGGACGGTTGTTACGTTGCACTACACATTCAGAAATATCCCAGTTCCACAAAATTTATTACCTAAAAAAGTTTCAAGAGGTGTTAGGTAAACATGCGGCAAAAATTCAAGGGGTTATTCCTTGGCCTATTTTAAGAATATTTTGCCCTATGATGATTTTTGAAAAACCCCTTTGTTTCGAAGATACAGGGCGAACAAGATTTGTGACAGTAACAACATTTTATTATCAAAAAGTACATGTAAAGTCGCTCAATCTACAATAAATGTTCGAAATAGCTTCCTCCAGCCCGGATACAAGCATTCAATCTTCTCGTCATTGACTGTCGAACTCTTTCAAACACACCAGGGTCGTTTCTAATTGAGTTACACCCAGCAATTATCTAGATTTCGCAAATCGTTCAAATTCTCCACTGGAGTAGCATAAACTATTGACTTCAGAGATCCCCAGAAGAAATAATCTAGGGGGTTTAAGTCTGGGAATCGAGCAGGCCAGGCGTGTGGCCCACCTCGACCAATCCAGTTGCTGTTAAAAAATTACGAGCAAGCAAACTGAAATGTGGTGGTGCACCATCGTGCATAAAGCACATTGCAATTCTTGTCGCGTATGGCACATCCAAGCTCCCAAAAAGTTGCGGTACACCACGCCAGTAAATCTTCCTGGTAGAAATACCGGTCTAATTAGATAGTCACCCACAATTCCAATCCCAAACATTCAACGAGAACTGATGTTGAAAACGATCTTCAAATACCTCATGCGGATTTTCATCTGCTCACACATGTTATTATGAAAATTCCTTATTGCATTTCTTGAGAGACTGGCTTCATCGGTAAAAAGAATCTGTGTCAGGAATAGAGGGATGCGAACTAATGTTTACAATATCCATTGGCATAATACAATACGTGGAGGAAAATCAGCAGGTAGTAGTGCCTGAACGCGTTGAATGTGGTATGGATACAACAAATTGTCGTAAAATTTTCAAACTGTCCAATGACTTACATTCAAAGTATTTGCAATTTTGCGCGTATAGAACTACCAGGATCTTCCTCTATCATCTCCAGCACATTCTGTTCCAATTGTACCGTTCTTGCAGTCATTGATCTTCCTGGCCCTCCATTTCGTTTCATTGAGCCTGTTTCACGAAGACGTCGATGAATGGTTTCGGTCCAGGACATTACGGGCAGGAAATCGTTCAATGTACAATCGTCTAGCTTCTAATGAGTTGCCATCAGCAAGTCCATACATGAAATGCATGTCAGCTCATCTCGGCGTTCGTATATCATCATGATAGAGGATTTCACTAACTATTAAAGACACGTCAAACAGCCATCTTCATGCATGCGTGCATAGCACGCAGCCCCCTCTAACTTAATTGGTAGAGCGTTGGTTCGGTAAACGAGAGTATGTAGCTTCGAATCTTGCTGTAAAAAGCTCGCAATCTTTTCAAATTTGAGTTAACAAAGTACCAATGTTATCTCAATAATATGAAAGTAATTGAACCAATCCAACATTTTTACAAAGTTGAATTATATTATTGTGCTAAGGCCGTACTGAACTAAATAATTTGCTTAAATATATTAAACCAATCTAACCAAATATTTTGTTTCAGTCAATAGTGTACATTTTTTGCATATATTTGAAACAACAAAGTGCATGCTTGTTTCAAAGAAAATATGCTTAACAATAGTTATTTGTATCACTAGGCCAGAAACTACAGTTTTGCGGGTATGAGTACAAGTACGAACTACCCGCAAAAGAGTTTCTGGCCGTGTGTTACACATTATTTTTTGCGCCGACAAATCTTAATTTTGTAGAAAATAAAGAAAAAAGAATGACGTTAGAACGTTAACAGTACAGGTTGGCAACACCTATTGAGTGTGAATTTTGAATTTGAAATCAAGATTAAGATACCTTAGCATTTTGACGTTTTAATTTTTTTATAGTTTTGATCTAAATTTATGACTAATACGAGCAATGGAGATACCAGCTCATATTACAAAAACTGCGGAACAAGTTATTAATAGTTTATTACCTACTAAATCTTCAAATAAGTATTGGAAAGAGTACAATTTATTTAAACAATGGTGTAATGAAAATTCGGTGAATGGATACAATGAATATGTACTATTGGCATATTTCGAATTCAAAGCTAGAAATTTAAAATCTTCTACGCTCTGGTCCATATATTCAATGTTAAAATCAACATTAAATATTAAAAACAATATAAATATTAGCAGTTATACAAAGCTAATCGCCTTTTTAAAAAGGAAAATGGATGGCTATGTGCCAAAAGTCAAAAGTACTTGAAATAGAGAAAATCGAAAAGTTTATTTGCGAGGCACCAAATGAGGATTATTTATTGATAAAAGTTCGTATTGCATATTTACTTACATACCATTTTGATTTCAATATTTTTTGAAATTTAGGTAGCTCTAATAATAGGAGTTAGTGGTGCTTGTCGAAGTCAAGAACTATTAAATTTAAAACTAGCTGATGTTAAAAACAGGGGCGATGTAATTGTAATCAATATAGACGAGACAAAAACATACAAACCACGAACTGCATGTGTTACAAAGCCTCTATGGATTGATTTAATAAAACAATACATTATAAGAAGGCCAGAAACAGATGTCAAACGATTTTTTTTATTTTATTCAAAAAATAAATATACGAAGCAACCTGTAGGCATCCACACATTCGCCAGAATGCCTTATAAAGTAGCTACTTTTTTAAAGCTGGAGAATTCGCAACAGTACACAGGGCACTGTTTTCGACGCAGTAGTGCTACAGTATTAGCTGGCTATGGAGCCGACATTACAACATTAAAGCGACATGGTGGCTGGAAAAGCACATCAGTTGCTGAAGGTTACATTGAGGAGTCCCTAAAAGCAAAAATTGCAGTAGCAAATCAACTCGTTGGCAAATCAGAAACTCACTCGTCCTTAGCCGCACAACCATCAACAAGCGCTTTTACAGGAGATGCATGCACAGACGAGAAAATCACTAATGCATCTAATCAAAATCTTCAAGTGAAACTGAATGATGGCAGTTCAGTCAATCTGCATATATCCAATTTACAACATTGCACTGTTAATGTCAATTTTCACTAGAAATTTATCTTGATAAATATTTGATAAGAATTGTTATTAATTCTTGCTATTGCTTAATGCTAAATGCTACGTTTTGTTTGCTGCCCTTTTGTATTAATAAATTTTGTGATGTTAGATACACACCCTTCCTTTGAAATTTCGAAAATAAACATAACCTAAAAAAATAATTATCTCAAATATTATGCGTAAGTCAAATCGATCTGCATTGAATTACAGAAATTTCTAGTTATTTATACATAGTTTATTTCCAGAAAAATCTTCCACCTCCCATAGGTAGGTATTGGAAATAATATGAATCACATATATGAATTATTTAAGACCAAAAATATATCTGTCAGAATTTACTTAATCACACAAAATTCAGTAACTTCACTGTTGCCAACCTTTAGTGACATTTTTGCCTGTCTAGGCAGGAAAATGGTAGGTTTCCTGCCGCTTTTAAGTACTCCAAAATGAGTGTTTCGGGACGGAGGCGCAAAAAATATATTTGGTTGGTTTAAATATATCGGTTTCTCAGTGCCGTATTAGAGCAGAGAATTTTCACTCACCACCTAGAGGTTAGAGATAACCAAATTGTTCTATTCAAAACTCCTCCCATTCATGATACTTCTCCCCTACTGATGCTACACTATCCATGCGAGGAAACATACTGTCCCCTTTAGATTATATACAACATTCTCCTAGAAAACTCGAATTTTATTTCTGTTCGAGTCGACGTTCGAACGATAAATTCAGATTTACAATGCCCGGAAATCGTACATTTCATCCCCGTTTGTGGGTTCGCTCGTCGGGGTGTGAAAACGCGTAAAGCGGCGCACGTAAAAAGCGAGGTGTAAAAGTGAACGGTTCAAAGGTAACGTTTAATTGGAATACGAGAGCGGTTTCTTTGTTGGTGGCGAATATTCGAGCCTCCCTAATTGGAGGCGTAATTCTAGGCGTCATTCGTTCGCGCAGGCACCAGCATATCTCGTGGTAGCACACATATACAGACATACGTCTGTTAAACGATTTCAACCCCTTCTCTCTGTCATACCAGCTAGCGCCGTTGGGTAATTTTATTACGTAGAGCTCTCGACACTCGGTATGATGATTAATAAATCCCAGACCGGCGAAAATAATAATTCCGGCCTTCGGGGCACAGGGGTAATACGGGGAGGGGGAATAATGCGAATTTATAGCCGGCGCAGGAAATCCGATTTCGAGGCGAACGCGCTTGGCTTTTATTAGAAGGCGTGATTTGATTAATTGGATCGTTCGCACAGTTTTACCTGTGTAATTTTCAAGTACCCTTCTTGTGTAATATCTTGGCTATAACTAATTTTTATTGAATATCAGTCACACGTCATTTATTATTTTACATTTATCAATAAAGACAATCAATTAGCAAGCATTAATAAATAAAATAAATGTATGGCAATGTAAATGAAAGAATAAATTGCAGTGACGAGATGTAAAACTTTTTTAGACTGGGGCTCACGTGGATACAATCGGTAATGAGAGGGCGGATCAATTTGTCGGTTTTATTTCTGTAAATGTGTGTGGAAAACAAATTAATTTTTTGCCACAATAGGAGTAGGGCTGATTAGTAGTTATAATGATTTTTTTTTTGGTTTGGATTAGTGAAGGAGGACGTATTAACGTAGTATTAGATGGCGCTGTCGTCCATTACAGTAGCGCCACCTGTCGACACATTTTGGAACTAATTTTTGACAGTTTTCATGTGGCGTCGATTTCGATAGTTCCCGTTTTTGCCGCTAGATGGCGCTGTCGGACGTACGGTGACGCCACCTGTCGACACATTTTGGCACTAATTTTTGACAGTTTTCATGTGGCGTCGATTCCGATAGTGTTTCCCGTTTTTGCCGCTAGGTTACAGTGGCGCCACCTGTCGACACATTTCGGAACTAATTTTTGACAGGTTTCATGTGGCGTCGATTCCGATAGTTCCCGTTTTCCCGCTAGATGGCGCTGTCGGCCGTTACAGTGGCGCCACCTATCGACACATTTTGGAACTAATTTTTGACAGATTTCATGTGGCGTCGATTCCGATAGTTCCCATTTTTACCGCTAGATGGCACTGTCGGGCGTACGGTGGCGCCACCTGTCGACACATTTTGGAACTAATTTTTGACAGGTTTCATGTGGCGTCGATTCCGATAGTTCACGTTTTCGCCGCTAGATGGCGCTGTCGGGCGTACGGTGGCGCCACCTGTCGATACATTTTGGAACTAATTTTTGACAGGTTTCATGTGGCGTCGATTCCGATAGTTCGCGTTTTACCGCTAGATGGCGCTGTCGGACGTACGGTGGCGCCACCTGTCGATACATTTTGGAACTAATTTTTGACAGGTTTCATGTGGCGTCGATTCCGATAGTTCACGTTTTCACCGCTAGATGGCGCTGTCGGACGTACGGTGGCGCCACCTGTCGACACATTTTGGAACTAATTTTTGACAGGTTTCATGTGGCGTCGATTCCGATAGTTTCCGTCTTTGCCGCTAGATGGCGCTGTTGGCCATTACAGTGCCACTATACTGAACTAACTTTTTAACAGATTTCATCTTCCCTCAAAATTGTGTAGATAAGATGAATGTATCAAATAAAAACTAACGTCAAAATTAAATTTGAACAGTGTAGAAAGCGAAACGACACATATCAGAAACAATATAACTTAATGACACGGTAAATTAAGCAAAATAAATAAAAAGACGCAGGATAACTTTGGTGCTCGATATGTACTGAGAAAAGTAAGAAACGGAGTTAGGTTTCTAACAATAAGACAGGACACAGATGGGACTCAACGTTAACGGAGCTAATAATAAAAGCTGGAAGGACCTCACTACAAGTCCATATATAGGAGAAAATTATATTGCCACATATGCGAGAGAGCACAGGTCACCAACTGAAGCTGCTTTAACGATTTTCGGTACGAACCAATATGCGTAGGTTCACATAGAAAAGGATCCTTTGACCGGTGTGCGGCGGTATTTGATTAGAAAAACAAAATATTTCGGGAATTGAATATTAAATATGAGCGAAGCTAAGAATATATTTTTTTTATTAGTATCAATTTGTCAAAGTTCAGTACAATAGTTAGAGGTATAATGAGACCCACTCAAAGGAGTAATTTTAACAGGAAATGAAGTTTCTTTCCTGGCGTCCGTTTCGATTAGGAGTGGAGCTCCATTCTCAGTTCCATAGTTGTGAAAAATATAACAAGAAGCGAATATTTGTCCATTCCTTTCTTGACACCAGTTACGTCACCGCACACAGACACACATACAGAGAGAGAGATTAAATAGAACTAAATATACGTTACAAATCCGGCATGTTTTATATGTTTACATAAATAGGATGAAATCAATTATTTTTTATTAAGAAAATATAGGCATCTATAGAAAAGAAACTAACACAAAAAGACTCAATAAAGCGGTTTTTGTAATCTGTCAATATAGAACGGTCACCTTCAAAGACCATAATTTAATTAAATCCTCACAATTTTCTCTCAACCCTCACCGTACAGAACGAAAAAACAACAGAAGCAGAACAGCCTAGTAAACCTATAACGGATATCCACCTACACACATCCATGCCTATCTGTCAGCTATAGTTTTTCTACAGTTGTATTATCTATCTGGTCACCTTTTCCATTCCGTTGCCCTCATTCGGTCATTAGCCAGCTGTCATCGCCCCCCTTCCAAATCTATTCCAACCCCGAATCGAACTAACCTACTGTTCAGTACTGTGCTGTGGCGTAATGCCATCTCTCTCTTCCTTACAAGCTGTTACCTGATGCCGTTTCAGCGTCCGCGACATCGGAAAATCGATGGCCCAGTGTATAGTGGCTGCCGTACAAACGGTTAAATAACACAGTTAATGCTTTCCAATACGACATCGTAAGTACCCATTGAGGAGCGAGGGATTCCGCGGATATCTTTTCAACTGTGTGAAAATTTGATTACCGTCTGTTAATATCGAGGTTTTTCCGTGTCTTTATCTTTATATTACTTTTTTTTTGTTAATAAAGATAATTTAGACAGAATCGTGTATACTAATGTAAACAAATATGTTATATCTTCTCTTGAAGTAATAAAAAACTTTGTTAACACAGTTAAGTGACTAAATTTACAAATTGTCAGGCAAACTTTGGATATCTTGACTGCATTCAATTTTTTTATGTAGTAAATGTTTCCAATATACGTACCTGAGGTTAAAGAGTTCATTATGTCAAAATAGGAGTGTTATCCGCTCTTAATAAAATGATTTTTGTAAAATAACATTTTATATCACATTAAACGACTCGAGGAAAGTGTATCGATTCGTTAGCAACCAGCTGGAAAGGTGTCTCGACAAGTAAGTTGGTGCATCTACAAGTGTCCCGTGCCACCTAATAGATAGAGATCACAATTCACAATATTCAAATTAGATAACAGAGAGATCGCTAGGATGCAATAAAACAATGTTACGGGGTTCGTTTGCTCTCAAGCTTAAGGTCTCCTTGGATCGAAATAATTTTGGTTCGACACACAAATTTTTGGATAACACTGTATATTTGACAAAACAAATAACGTTCAAGAAAAAAAAAATACAATGGATTATAATAAAACAACTCTTAACATAGGTTACGATGATAATATATATTGATGTTCGGTTTTAACCTGTATACTTAAATAATAAATTAAACTATTAATTATGATATAATTCCGAAATACAGAGGTTATGCTTAATATCTAGGTTAATAATGTTGGCCGGAAGGTTTGTGTCATGTGATAGGATTTTAGAAAAATGAATAAAATAAAATAATGAAATATTAATTTGGTGCAAGAAAAGAAAATAATAAAACTAAAATATACGACTTAGCTGGTAAATTTTTAGGAGTGTCGGTGTATTGCGTCCGGGAGGGTGGCTTGAGCGCGTTACGCTGATGTCAAGGCGTGGTCCCCTTTCGAATTCAACGATCTGGATTTGGTCTCCCTAATTAAGTATTTCGCTCACCCGCGAGGTTCAACTCAAGCCAAAATAGAAACGTAGTAGTAGTAGTAGTAGTAGGTCCTAAGATAGGATCGGATTACTAAACTGATAAAATTAACAAGAGAAAAAGTCCGCTTACCAGTGACTTAAGATGACGCCATTAACAAAATGAATGCCGGCTTGACGCTGCTGTTCCAAAACCCTTTTCAGGAATATCGATGCAATGGACACAGAACTCCTGGCTGCCCCAGCTAAACGGAAAAACAATGTACTCGATAGTAGAAGTTTCTCGCGCGACAAAATCCCACAACGTGGTAACTAAATTTAATTTGCACGCAGCAACTTGAACAGCGCGTCTAAGATGGTGTGTGTCGCCTATGCGTCTCTCTGCCTTAGCGAGAGGGCGGAAGTCTTTCCGACTTCCGCCCTCTCGCTAAGGCAGAGAGTTTGATTCACGTTGCATTTTCCATGCAACGTGAATCAAATAAGTCACTGACAAACTTTTACACAAAAGAAAAGGTTTTAATGAATGAAACTTGAACTAATAATTGAAGAATGAAAAGCAAATTTAACTGACAATGAATTACTAATTAATTTGGAAATAAATAACGAAAATGAGACATTAAATGTTACTATCACAGTAAGATGCGTTGTGACGAGCAAGGAGTTCGAACATTCACTGCTAGATGGCGTTGCAGGGTCTAATTCTTAAATTAATGACATAAAAAATCTTTAAATAAAATCTAAAAATGATGTGATCGCAATCCAACGGCAACAACAATCAAAATATCGTAATAATATTTATTGCAATCTGAAAAGTAAAGTAATTACATTAAATAATAAAATTACAACATATTGTATTTCATGCTATGTTGAAATTAAAATGCTATCTGGTGTGTATTCACGAGATAAACATCTATTAGGAGCTGTGATCAGTACAACAGCGACTGATGACGTGTAGTGACGGTGATGTAAATATATTTTATTTCTTGGGGTATACAGGGTGTTAGGTAAACATGCGGCAAAAATTCAAGGGGTTATTCCTTGGCCTATTCTAAGAATATTTTGTCGTATGATGATTTTTGAAAAACCCCTTTGTTTCGAAGATACAGGGCAAACAAAATTTGCGACAACCATATTCGATATTAGTTGAAATTATTAATGTAAATAAAAGTATGGTGTACGCCAATGAGTTTATCAAGTACAAAAAATTGTTTAAATTGTGTTGTTATTTTTTCGATCTCGATCACATGAAACTGCTGTTTTATCTAGTAGTGGATTTGATTTGAATACGTCACATCGGTCGCATTTGTTTAGATTGAGTGACGTTTGACTGACTGTTTTCAACATCAGTTCTCGTTGATTATTTTAGTGACATAATTTAGAGCTCAACGAACATTTGTTAGTAACAGCATGCCATGGATTGAATAAATAGTTCCCTTGTTTGTACATAGCCCAAAAAAACGTGCTGAATTTTTTCACGGCGCATGCAGAAAGCACTTATCGCCATAACTATCTGAGGTTATTTTTAAAAGAAGAAATAATAGAGGTTCCAACATAGAACTCTGTGGTACTCCTAAGGGTGTTCGTAATCTTTGTGATCTTCTCCGCTTTATCACAACTATCTGCTTACTATTCTATTCTCGTTAGATATAAAGATGCCTCTCAATATATAATAACCCAACTTTCTTGATAACAGTTCATAGTCGACAAAGGTGAAAGCCTTAGAAAACTCCATTATTAATTTCTTTTAGTCGTTGTGTGTAGATTCGTTCTTTAATTTGCTTAGTAAGGAATCGTTATACGTTATCATTTTTCGCGAATAAACCTTTCCAGACATATTTCTCCGAATAAATCACACTTTCACTTCCCTCTCTGGAATGGGCCAAGTGAAGGGAATAGCTCTTCGTTCTACCTTCTTTATAAACCGACGTTTCCCCGAAATGAGATCGAATCCTACCTGCCCGGAGGCCGTGCCTTCGAACTACAGTAGCGCCGGCGAGAATAATATTGGATTTCGAACGAGCAACACGCGCTGGCCATTAAGGTAATTGTATCGAAATCAAGGGGATCGAGAGGAGGGGAGAACGTTAGTATCGTGATCTATCGCGTGTAGCGAATTGTACGCGTGCTGTATTTCTATGAACATGCAGAGACGGTTTCAATTAAATTAGTTTTGTAAGTACGGGTTATATTATGATTCTCTAGTACTTTATAATAATAAATTGGATGGGTCGTGTGCAATGTATGGGTTTATAAATTTGTATCGAAGTTATTACGATAACTTAGTAAATGTATGATCTAATCTTTGTCTCTATATACAAGATTATGGCCAAATGTACCTCTTTATTTAATTCAAAAACTGAAGAATTAGCGTTACTTACAGAAGTACTCAAAATTTTCGATATCGATTTTATGTCCGGTATCATTTATATGTGCAACGCTGAATGATTCAAGTCACCCGTAGCGATAACTTGCTATGTGTTCCTTAAACCTAGTTACGATCTGTGAGGAAATTAGACCGCATAATTTGAGGAATGCCTTTCATAACATGAAACGAAGAGTGGCGTTTTGTATAGAAAATAAAGAAGTTCACTTTGAACATTTATTGTAGCTCGCCAGCTTGAGCAATCATTCTTCGATTACCCTTTTTTTTTGGCATGCTACAGCAACTATCGATTTAACAAAAAAAAGTTTTATACAAAAATTGTAGAAAATGTTATGCTCTACAACTTTGATCATGACATTTTTTTTTTCGTATTTCCAAAAATTATGGAGATATTTTCCAAAAACAAAAATTTGTCTTTTTAATCGACTATATCTCGGTAAATATTAACAATAGAGAAAAAAAGTTTCAAATAAAAAATATGAGAAATTTTATCTTCTATAAAAAAGGTCCTCACAATTTTTAACGTAAAACTCACCGTTTCCAAGATATTTGCAAAAAGGCGTTTTTCAAGCCTCTGACATAATCCTATCAAAAAATCAATTATCAGGATTTTTTGCGGAGCAAATGTCTAAAAATCCTGGACTATTAAGTTTAAAGAAGGAAAGTTCCATGACATTCTAAAGAGTAAGTTTAATTGATCATATTGTATTACTCATAATTTGTGATTAATCATTGTTTTATCTCTTAAGCCTTGTTCTGACTAGCAAACAATTTGCGCAAACATTTGCGGCAAGTATGTATTTGCAGCTCTGTTCACACTTGTGCAAAAAAAATAAATACAAATTGTTGGTGCAAGTGAATCGCACGACTTATGCAAATTTCTGTGGCCATACTTGCTGCAAAATATTGCGTAGATATTCACATTGGCACATGTTTCTTGCATCAGTTTGATTTGAAACTTCTAACAGTTAAGTTGATATGTCGTCCGTGAAAGGAATCGTTGCTGCGGCAGTAATGCTTTCGTTAAAAAGGAAAAGGAATGAAACAAGTAAAAATAAGAAAAGGAAAGTATGGATAAGAGAATGGATACTTCAAAGAAACGAAATGGGTTTCCATAATAAACTTCTACAAGAACTGAGAAATGAAGATGCCCGCAGTTTTGTAAATTTCATGAGAATCATAGCAGAGGATGCCCGCGATGAGTTCAGAGGTTATTTTTTATCTACTGAAGGGGAAGTTTACTGACAATACCAACCCAGTAAACCAAATTAAAATTTCCCGCAATTATATTTAGTAACTTATAACCCTTAAAGGTATTCAAATAATCATTAATGTAATACAAAATCGTAGGTAATTTCATGCTTTAATGTTGAAGTTACTAAAAATAATTGCGGGAAATTTGAATTTGGTTCACTGGGAACACTTTACTTATTTACTACTTGTTTACAACCACCAACTTACCAGATTGTTTATAGTTGGCGAGCATTCTATGTTTGTAGAAATAAATTTTAATGATTAAAAAAATTCCCATTTACTTTCATAATTATCACTAGTTCCCTGTTTCACTTTTTTTTCTTTTTAATACGTCGCAGTTCCTATAGAAATTGTGTGCGTAGATTATGGATTTTTTTTGTATTTCATTTTCATAAATATTTAGCTCTTTTGATATCGTTTCAATAATGCTTTGTTTCCTATTGCGATTTTTGTAATCCACATTTACATACATCCAATAATTCGGAATCAGATTCATAAATTGCTATTAATTTTTGGGCCAACTCATCTTTTGTCCACGCAAATTTGTCCATCTCGTGCAAACACTTGTTACCTAAATTTCCGGCACCGAAAGTGACGGTCGAGTACCGTGAAAAATCGCGAGGCAAGAACTCAAAAAAAATAAAAAGACAAAAGGTGATGCATCTCCGTTTTACAAACCTTCGAAGAAGTGGGTGGATATTCGGCAATCATGCAGGGTGCCAGCCGGCTCGTCGGCGAGGGAGTGGGTTGATCGAAATACAAACCCAAGATGGATAATAAATTTCGGCGCCACCTGCTTAGGATTACTTACCCTGTCATGTCCCCTAATAAGCAGAAATCCAAGGTGATAATTAAAACTCGAGGGGTAAAACGGTTTGCAAATAAACTCATACACAAAAAAAAAATAAAAGAATGAATTCACTGATAAAACAGTTAAACTTTTATTAATAAAATGGTTAACAAAAAAATGTTGGTATTATTGAAAAAAAATTCAAATAATAAATCTGATACTCTCTATCAGTAAACGTTAGTAACGAGTGTCAAAAAAAGGATAAAATATGACGTAAAATTCAAGAAAATAAATATGATACTCTGTATCAGTAAACTTTAATAACGACAAAGAAAATAAGAATGAAATATTGTAAAACTATAACAGAAAATCCTGCGGTAGGATTCGAACACCGAACGCTTTGGCCAACGCAATCAGTTTACACAAGTTGTATGAAGAAAATTCTTAAGCTAAAAGTTAATTTTAAATTTAAGAAAAGTTTTATAGTAAAAAAAACTATTAAAATAAAACTAAATATTTGTCTTGATTATACTAGTGGTGAATGAACCACCCTGTATATTACAACCCGATATTTAATCGGTTGATGTTTTAAATATATTTTGAAGTCGTTTAAAAAAAATGAAAAGCCATCTGAATATTAAAGTTAACTATTTTTCTGAACTAAATGATACCCTCCGATCCTTGGTATAACATAAAAAATTACAGTACCGTTGAATAAAAAAATTAAAAAGTGATCGGGGTTGGTTATTTACTAAAAACAATTTTTAAACGCAGACAAAATTTACAAATAAAAAAAAGGAAACGTGCAAACTTAGCTCTTTGTTCTCAAGCAGCTAGTACGGTCTTGGAAATCCTCTTTTATCCGAACAGATCGTAGTCTCTGGGCAGACTTGGTAATACCCGAAGCAGATGGTCCACTGACTTTCTACAGGAGGTAGGTAGGACTCTCCAAAGAGACTTAAAAAGATCGCAGAAGTCCTCAGCCGCACGGGGTGTTCAAAATCTCACATATAACGATGGGAAAATTCCAAAATTCAAAAATAAAGGCGGTAAAAAAAACCTCTAAAAACACAGAAACCTCAAAATTAGTAAATTTAAAAGAAATGACAAGATTTGCTTACCGTTAAAATAACGAGGTTTTACAACGAAGAGAAGAAATAGACAGAATGGCGTTGCAGAGGCGTAGTTTTCAAATTATATCCCAAATTTATCGAACACATCCGCTGTAATATTCACAAAAATTCCACACCAAACACAAGCGAATATGCAGCCAATGAATAATTCAAGCAATCTTCCAATAAAAATCCACAGATGTGTGAAAATATCCAAATTTCCTAAGATAGGAAGTAATACTCGTGAGAACGCCTCTAAACAATAACCCAGAATCGCCAGCAAGCCGGAAGGAAGCGGAAGCAAGAATACGTCATCCAACCAATCAGAAGACAGATAAATAAAATAAGAATTAGGACATTGATGCGCTCTGTAACGTCGAAAAGATGTAAACACAGAATAGGGCAGATGAAAAAGGAACACGGTCAATCGACAAGTCGAATCGATGCGTGGAATCGATAATGCCGGGATGTGTATATCAAACAGATCTTAACCTTCCTAGAAGTGAAACGTCAAATGTCAAAACATGGGAATTGAAGGAATTTACTAAAATTGAAAAAAATTAAACGAAAATCTAAGACCGTATTAAGTATAAGAAATTATTTGTAAGTAAATGAGACTAAAAGATACAAATTCTAGCTAGACCGCACTAACATGGGAAAGAAAACACAATTTGAAAGCCAAAAAATTAAACGATAAAGTTTACGTTGAGGAATTACAAGACGTAGGAGCATCTCTGAAAGTAAAAGAAGGTAAAGGACGGACATAGGGGAAAATAGGATTACAAAAGCTTATCGAAAAGACTAGCGGAGAACTAATTCGAGGTAAGCGAAGTAAAAAAACCGTAACACACTCTCTTGCGACTGACACGTGCAATCGACCGTCGCAAGCATGCAAACAGTACGAAGAATCAAAAGTTATCTGTTCACACCTACGCAAGATATATTGCTGCAATAACTTGCACCAACAACATTTTTTTGCTGCAATATGTTTTTTGAGCAGTTCACACTTGCAAAAATGGTTTGCTAGCTTTACACCGCAACTCTACTATTTCGGGGTATATACACCATTTCTGCGGCAAAAAGTGTCGGAAGAATCTCACGTGACTTACATTTCAATTTCCAGATTGATTTTACGAGCGTCTTTACCCCTTTCCGTCCGCCTTCTTTACCTCGTCGCGTTACCAATTTGACGCCCCACTGGCACCGTCGTCGGTGACGTCCGCCTCATTTTTTGCGTTTTACGCTTCGCCGTATCCAATCTAGGAAGCGCGTTTTTTTATTTTTTTTTCGGTCGGATCGCCGACGGACGGGACGTTTCGCGAGCGAACGCTTTCAGGCTCGATCAATTATTCAGTACGCGATCCCGGCTAAAATATGAGCACGGTTTTATCGCGATTTGCCACGAATCTAGAGGCGGGATGAATTTGTTATTCGCGCGGGAAAGTGAAAATCGCGTTTTACGGCGAATTTTATCAGTTCGCGTCGAGTATCACGTTTTTCCATTAAACTGGGGGAAGGAGAGGGCCCTTTTTAAGGTAGATCAAGGGATGAAGACGAGATATAGTGAATATTTAGAGGGTATTCGGTGGAAAATTACCGGCTAGGGGTTTGTTTCGTGTTCTCGAGACTGTCTTTTTTGGGTAATGTAAGTTAAATACCGTAAATCGAGCTAACTTTCTGAATTATTTCCTTTCTGAGATATTTCCCTGTAACACCCTCATCAATAAGTGTTCGTTCCTTGTACGTTTATTTTTGATCTTTAGTTAATAAGTAGATAAAATTTTAATTTTGTTTGGAATTCCCATATTATAAATAATCCCCAGAAGGGAACAATTTTAATTATTTAGAATTAAGTAACAATGGAAAACTCCAAATCCGTAAATCTACTTATATTATTTTCCACTTTATTGAACATATTCATATTCATAAATTTTAATAGTGTTCAAATCTTTAATCGTCTGTGTAAGCACACTTTACATTCTAACATACAGGGTGTTCAAAACTGAGGAACAAAGTGACATATTTTCAAATGCAGAAAACTCAATTTTTTTTAAATAGAACACCCTGTATTTTAATTCGGAATTAGGAAGTAAATATCATCCCCTATCGCTTTATATCAGCATTCCCTATACCTATCTTTAATAGATTTTGAGATATGAGCGACTTTTTGTTAAACCAGCTAAGTATTCTTTTTTTTTAGATAGAACACCCTGTTATTTAATTCGGAATTAGGAAGTAAATATCATCCCCTATCACTTATATCAGCATTCCCTACCTATCTTTAATAGATTTGAGATATGAGCGACTTTTTGTTAAACAGACTAAGTATTCTTTTTTTTTAGATAGAACACCCTGTATTTTAATTCGAATTAAGAAGTAAATATTCATCCCCTATCACTTTATATCAGCATTCCCTATACCTATCTTTAATAGATTTGAGATATGAACGACTTTTTTTTAAACTGACTAAGTAGCCCTATCTTTGCGTGTTTGTAAGCTGGCTCTGAATGGATAATGTCAAATTCATTGACTAACCAAAAGTGTTTATGGTATATCATTGTAATTACACTTTCGTACAACGCACATATTAATAGAAATGACTATTCGAACAGACATTCTTGTATGGTTATTCAGAAATAATACATGAATTTGATGTGAATCCATTTCAGAGCCAGCTACAAACATTTAAAGATAGGGCTACTTAGTATGTTTAACAAAAAGTCGCTCATATTTTAAAATCTATTAAAGATAGGTATAGGGAATGCTCATATAAAGTGATAGGGGATGATATTTACTTCCTAATTCCGAATTAAAATACAGGGTGTTCTATTAAAAAAAATGAGTTTTCTGCATTTGAAAATATGTCACTTTGTTCCTCAGTTTTGAACAGCCTGTATGTTAGAATGTAAAGTGTGCTTACCGTTTCTTAGAGTAATATCTACATTCATAACATAGCAAATTTGGAGTCTCTACTTGCAGTATTAAACCGAGATATTAATTTCTCAATGATGCAATGATTATGACTAAAAAAAAAAAAGAAAAACTTAAATAACTCAAAAACGGCAACATGTAGCTATAGGAATAGCTAATGAAAACTGACGTATTTATAGTTGTAGAATCCAAAAATGAATAAAAAATTATATCATTCTATTTAAAATAACAAAGTTGACATCCATTTCCGGTCAACCGGAAGTGATATTTTGGTTAAGGTATTTTGCATTTATAGTTCCAATCGAACAGATACTGGTGCCAAAATCTCAAATATAAGTAAATAATAGAACATCATAAACTTTTAATGAACCAGTTACGTGGAATACCCTGTATATTATTTAAATTTTACATTTTTAATTAAGGCTTATACATTTCAGTAATTTTGTACGAATCTATCACTATCATAATTCGCTTAACAGCGCTTGTTGATTAGTAAGCGCCTGTAATTTCTTGTAAACCCTACACTGGGAAAAATGGGCTAAGTAAACAGTTTACTTGATAAAAAATTACTTACAATAGATAAAGTTTTACTTGGAACTATTCTCGTTAATTAATACCTGCAACTAAACCCAGTTTCCTGAATGCAAGTTGTTACTGTAAATAGTGCTTTTATTAACGGCTATTACACAGCGTACCTGACAAATTTGTGGTAAGTAACGTATTACTTATGACTACTGGTACTATATTTAACTACAGAACATGGTTAGTAGAAGTAACAACAATGCTGATCACTATTAAACTCATGAATTTTGTTAAATAGGTAACAACTTGCCACAATTATGATTATTTGAGTTTTGCTGGCACCCCGTGATTGTTTTACTATTCCTGATTGGCTAATGCGGCGGAGTAATAAAATAGTCCCCGAGATTTCTACGCGCGCAAGCGCGTGCTAGCGTCAAGTAACAGTTACGGACGTGGGAAAAGGTCGTCGAAAAATGGTGGCCAAGGAGTACGGCCATTGTAGGCCAATTGGAACGCAAATATATTAAAAATACCGGGTGGTTTAACTCAAGGCCCCATCCGTATAAAGAAGATCCCAGCGAAAGAAGAAGTACCGAGCCTATAAGCAATCGGATATTTCAAGATTGCAGTTTTAAACCACGTGGTGGGGTATTTGAATTCCCCATCATTGTAATGATATCTACGCCCGCTGGTGAAGTTAAAGTGTGGATGCCGTCGCTAGTGATCCGACAGTCCAAGTGCCATCTGCAGTTAGGGATACCGCGACGAAGAAGCCGTTTTCGAGGCGATCACCGGACATAACCTCCACGTACGCGGACAGAGGATCAACTCGCCGAGACAACGCCCAGTGCCAGAAACCGCAAGTTTACCGCCTAGGTATATTATTTCATTGTTTATTATTAGTTGTAACTTCAAGGCCATATTTCTCTTTGTTCTTTGTTTAGATTTCAATAATTTCAATAACTAAATAACGTTTCAAGGGAGCCCCATTTAACTTATCTTTTATTATTGCTTTGTTCATTTTTTCATTATTAAGGAATATATTTTACGAGTCATTACGTTGTAATTGTTTTAAAAAACTGTTGTTTAAGTGAAACCAATATTTTCATTCATATCAGATAGTCCTGTGTTTGTCCTATACAAAATAAAATTATTACTAATAATACGGCGTTTTATTTAAATTTATATTAAATATTCACTAAACTTCCTCGTTTCCTGCACTACCCATAAGTTGAACAACAAATTCAAGGTGAGTATATTGTAATTTATAGCAAACATTACTTTTATGTATCAGGTATTTAGTGAACGTGCATTAATGATACTATTTCCTTATCACAAATAATCCAAATAGCTTGCATTAATTGAGGTTAATAATTAAAGTGTGATAGCGACTATAGAATAGTTCACTCATAGCAATACATCCACTTAACATGAGTAAATCTTTTACTTACCGCAACTGCATATATTCTTTGGTTTACTACTTCAGTTTAATTATCATAAGTAACTTCATAAGTTACCGGTATGAAACAGATCGTAAGTAACTTACTTTGCTTGTTGTTAGTATCAGTGTTTAGGATCTCTTTCTTACTAGTGCTAAGTGATCTTTTTACTTACGATAATAGTATTTTTATTTATGATTATTAATTTTTTTTCTCAGTGTAATTT